>JACSVZ010000051.1:21606-102366 GCA_014706295.1 Lycocorax pyrrhopterus obiensis | reverse complement strand
TAGCAGCAGCTGCTATTTCAGCCCTGTACAGTAGTTACTTCTTTTCTTTGAGCAAAATGAATACCATGCACATTTAATGCTCACCAGAATGCTCAGGTGAGTGTGTCTGGCTCTGATGGGTGTGTTTTAGATTTATATTTATGGCTCTTAGCATCCCAGGGAGCAAATTCCCACCCTGGCAAACTTGATGAGGGAATCTGCAGCTCTCCAAACCACTGGCAGATGAAATTACACAGAGGGCTGCAGCTGCTGCTTAATTAGCAGGATGAGAAATTTCAGGGAAATGTTTGCCCTCTGTATTACAAAACAGTGCTGTGGCTGGGGGGTGAAAGTCAGTCCCTTGTGTCGGTATTTCAGATTCCCTCTAATGCTTCAATCCTGATGCCTGACCTGGAGCTTCAGAAACCGCCCTGCAGAGAGAATGGGGAAAAAGGAAAACACTGCAGAATGTTTGAAACAGCTAATTTCAAGCAGAATTGGACTAAAAAGATTTTTCATTTAAATCAACACACCTTTCTTTTATAAACCTATTTTATTGTGCAACTAAGAGAGAGAAATGAGTGCTCCAGATCTCCTACCCAAATTAGCTCTAACTCAATGTGTGCTTAGATCTCATCTGCACAGTCCTGGCAGCTCCAGAAAAAACAGTTCAGGAAAACACTAGGAAGTGTGTTACTACTATATTTATACTTGAGTCTACGTCATTATTTCTTCTTTTGATTAATGTATTTTGCTATGCATTAACAATATGGGGGTTTTCTTACCTCATTTCTTTAGAAACCCTCTTACCTACACAGTCATTTCCCTCCTTTTAACTTTTCCAGATAATTCCTTTAGTCACTGGACAAGATTTGCATTCCATCTCCATGGAATGAATGGCATTTCCTTGTGAAGAAGTTTTGCTTCATCATTATGAGGATGCCCTTGTCTTAGTGACAACCTTAAACAAGAGTGTACAGGGAGGGACAGCTGAGCAGTGCAGCAGCCTGAGTGACTAAGAATTAGTGGTCCCTGCATCCAGCCTTTTCTCAGGAAACATTACACTAGAACATCTGCCTGCATGGGAAGAAATCAGTCCAGTCTCATTGTCTGTCTGAGTTTCAGTGGGAAATACAATTTAGGGTGGGGCTTAATGAAGATCCTAGTTAAGGCCCTCTATGAAATCATTTGTTTCCTGCTTGTTATCTGGAATTCTTTAAGAAAACAACTCAGATTAAGTAAAATTTTTCTGTTTTGAGAAGACACCAAGGCCATAAAAGAGACTCTGTACCATATTTTTTTTCCTATTTTCTCTAATTGAATGCTTTCTCTTTTTATTTTATGACCTCCAGCTTCTTCAAGATAAAAGACAGATAAACTCTCTTACAAAGTGAGATTAGTGCATGTGTAGCTGAAAGCTGGAGCTAATACCCTTCCTATTACTTTTCTCAAAGGTACCACAGAAAAACAGGGTTTTTTTCCCAGTCAGCTGCAATAAAGAAATCTGTTACACTGGCAGCAGCAGTCATTCATTTTTCTATCTGTAGAACAGGGAGACAACATAATATACAACATCCTACACATGTCCTCTTGCTGAGGATAATCTTGTCTTGCTCCCATTGAAATGGATGTGAGGGTTATGTAGGCTTTTTCCGAGATTAACTAATCTAGAGATGGAGGGAGAGCTGAGTGAGCAGTTTGCAAGTCACAATTTATTTGACAAACAGTGCCTGTCTTTCCATTCCTGGTTCCCTGATCCTCAGATTCAGGTTGGCATCAGGAGGAATTTCTTCACTGAAAGGGTGGTCAGAAGGGGCTTGACACTTTACCGTGCCTTAATTATGCCTCCCTTGATAGGGGAGAATTTCCAGAGCCCTTGCCTGGGCTCTGTAGACGAACGGGACTTTTCCACGCTTCTTGCTTTCAAATAATTGTTTATTAAGTCTTATCAGAGGAGCCGAGCCAGGGACATGACTCTCCATACAGAATGCAAGAGAAAGGGCGAGTTATCAAGATTACACTGTTCTTTTAAAGGTAAATTACCCAATGAAAGCCCAAAACCAAAGATATTTTTACTTTTCTACCAATGCTCAATAAATCTTTCTGTCACATGAAAGGAACTGCGGAATTTTTCATCCAATCCTCTCAATCCACTTTTGCTGCAGAACATGGAGTAGTTGAAGAAGGAAAAGAAGGTCTGGAGAATAACAACAATCCTCCATTTTGAAGTTTTTGCTTTTTATCTATTTACTATATTAACAAACCCAACACCTCTAAATTTTCACCCTGTGACAATCTTACATAATGTTCTATCACCTAGTTCACACAAGTGTAGATTCTGCTTCTTCCCAGAGGGTAGGTAATTTTCTCCTTGGACAAAGGTCAAAGACAGGGTTGTCCAGGGGGGTAGAACACTTCAAAACAGGCAGAGAAATATTCCCTGCACTTTGGACTCCAACAGGGGCTGTCCATCGAAGTGGTGGAATATCCATCCCTGGAGGTGTTCAAGAAGTGACTGGACATGGCACTCAGTGCTCTGGTCTGGTTGACAAGGTGGTGATTGGTCAAAGATTGGACTTGATGATCTTGGAGGTCTTTTCCAACCTGATTCTGTGATTCCATGAGGTGAAACAACTGGAGGAAGCTGTGGAATGGCTGCTTCTTATTGAAAATTAGTGAGTGACAAATCTACGAGAGGAGCTGAGGTAACACCAGAGAGCTGCAAGAGACCACTTCATGAATAATGGAATTTTATCCCTTCACACTCCAAGAGTTAAAATGCGTCTAATTGTTCCTACACAGATGTGACCAAGATCCTCTGTGGTGGGTTTGCTGCTCTCTGGAGAGGCAGACCTCCATTTGACAGGGATGGAAGCCTAATGAAAAAAAAAAAAAAAGACGGCTATTAAAACAAACTATGTTTTTTCCTTTCCCTGTATCGTAATCACCTGAATGATGGGTTGGGTAGCAAAATATTTAGGGAAATGAAAAAACATTTCCCAGAAATACGATGCCGTGTTTCTAAGGACACCAGCAGCTGCTGCTGAATAATTAATTTTTAATGCATCCATTCTGTTTTACTGCTTATATTGACAGCCATTAGCAACATAAATAACAGCAGCTTCTCTTTTGTGGACTAGCTTCTTGTCAACGTTCATTTTAAGAAGCGTAGGACAGAATATTCTCCATAAAATGCATATATTTCAAATTCAAATGTAAATATACACAGAGTGGCTTTTTTTTTTCAGGGAATGAACTTGTACTGTCAGAGAAATCACCCTCAATATCTCTTTGCCCTCTCTGACCTCTGTTTTTTGTTTGCATTTAAAAGGAATATCTTCCTGAGATCTGGGATTGGAACGTGAATTTTGCAGCACAGATGAACCTGCCAAGCCAGTCTGTTGAAACAAAATTATTAAAGCTCTTTAGAGAAAATAAAGTGTGTGAGACAGGGATTGACATATTGACAGAGCTATCAGGACATGTGCAATAACAGAGTAGTTAAACTAGGAAATCACCATGTGAGTAGTGGGTTATTTACTGACAGCAAGGAATCTTCGTTTGTTCCACTGATAAATCATGGATATTTTTCCTTCTGGTTAAATGAAGTCCACTATAAACAAAGAGGGTCAATATAATGCCACATCTCTCAGCTGGGGTTCTGCTTGAAACCAAGTTTATCTCCCTTGACTCCTGGCCCTTATTAACATGTTAGGGGCTGCTGCAAGAATTTATCCCAAAGCCTCTGAGGCTGTTCCAGCATGTCGCTGTTGAGATGGACGCGACACTCACTAATCACACACCCCAACTCCATTCAGAAGGTAAAAAGCATCTTTAATTCTACAAAGCCTCTTTTATACAGTTTCTTGGCACTCATGCTGTGTCCCCATTGGCTTCTACGTTAACACCCTACAAAACTACTGGTTACTTGTAACTAACACCCATCTAAAACAATCTAAAGCAAATATCAGCCTCCCTAGACCAGCTGTGCTTTCTACAACTGTTTATGGTTTCTTGCTTCTGTTGATGCTATAATTCTCACCGGTACAAACCGAATTCTCAAGGGTACAAAGTGATTGTGTCCAAGTCGAGCTCTGTGAAACTTTCAGAACAGCTTGTCAGTTTCCACACCAGCACAAGATGAAAGGGAGAAGTACAAATACTCTCCTTTCTAACAAACTTATGTACAATTTTCTGAATTCTTCAATTCAAAATAGAGACTGGGACACTAAGGATAGTTGAAGTGATGTGCATTTGGAGCAGTTCAGCACTGTCCTGTACAGGAGAATATGGTCACAGAGCAAGATTCCAGCTGTGAGTACTGTCTGTGTTTGAGATCTCTTTGTCCTTGCCTCCTATAAAATATCCCAGCTGTCTGCTGGGATCCAGTTAGGAACTATCTGATTCATTCTTTCTTGGGACTCATGCATTTCCAGAGAACTGCCAGGGATGTTTTGCTGGTGTGATTAAGTGGTATCTCCTGGCATTACCTTCTGTTTTCTTCCAGGAGAAAGCACAACATAAAATATTTGGCTTCAACTGAGAAAAATCCCGTGAGTTGAAATAAAACTTTTATGCAACATCCTTGGGAAACCACCAGCTCTCCTGAATTCTTGTGTCAGTAAACTCTGTAGTAAACTCTCTGGAAATAATGAAGTAAATGAGTGCAAAATTCTTCAAGCCAAAGTGGTACTGGGTTTGAAATTGTTCAAAATGCTCTTTGTGATGCTGGTGGCCCATCTTTCCCTCCAGTCTAAGAGAGAATGAAGAAATCTAGAAAGTGATATGCAGAGACCTTCCCCCTAGAATGTTAAGATTATTTTGAAAGCACAAGTCATACCAGTGATTGTTTGCATGCCAGAAACCACTCCCACAACAGATTTCCAGAAGCTGTAGCAGCAGGATCTCCTCTGGAGGAAGAAAACAGGAAAACATGAGATTTGCAGGGAGGTTAATTTTTGGTTTTGTATAAGTGAGCACATATGCAGGGAGAGGGGTTCCTGCACAGGGAACTGGCAAGACTGACAAACTGAGGCATTCAGTGAGCATGTGTCACTGTTCATACTCCAAATGACTCTTCCCAAAAATTTGTCTCAGGAGGAACAGTCAGGCTTTTGTGGAAAAGTGAAACAACATGGAGAAGGGCACAGAGAATAAGATGATTGAGCTGACAGTGAAGTTCTGGAAACAGGGTCTGATAAACTTCTGCAGTTTTAAAATACAGGCCTCATATGGAATCCATTGTCATTTGTCCCAGATAATAAGGAAAGACAAATTGAGCCCAATGCTACAGCATTGCGGGTGACACGTTGAAAAGCGCCATCTGCCTCCTCGCAGCCTCCTTGGGGGAATCACACCACCCTGCCATGTGTATCTTACATGAGACACAAAGATGGGACAGTTTTATAAATTCCACTTTCACCAGAGCAGGAATGTCAGCCTGGGGTAAGTTCTGCTAAGGAATCCTGCTGTCACCAGCCCTAAACATCTCTGCCTCGTATTCCAGGCCATTAGCAGGGGACTTTCTATGTGTAGCAGAGATGAATTTATTCAGCTTGTGCAGCGTATGACAAATGTCTCCTAAAGTATAATGGAATCACAGAATGACCTTAAGGACCATCTCATTCCAACCCCCTGCCATGGACAGGGACACCTTCCACTAGACCAGGTTGTTCAGAGTCCCATCCAACCTGGCACTGAACATTTCCAGGGATGGGGCAGCTTCTCTGGGCAACTTGTGCCAGGCCCTCAACACCGTCACAGGAAATAATTTCTTTCTAATAGCTAACCTAAATTTACCTTCTTTCATTTTTTTTTCAGGAAAGAAAGGGTAAATGTGTAAACCAAAAGATTTGAACTCTAATTTCTACTTTTAACTTGTTTCTTTAATACTTTTTCCAGGTTAGGGATTGCTCATTAACAAAAGCAACAACAAAATATCTTCACAGACTTTGAGGAAAACACAGGTCTTTTATCTTAAGATATTATTCTTCAAAACTGCTTCTAGCCTAGTGTATTTGTTTGAAAGCATGAGATTCCAAGTCAGAACTACAGTTTAATAGGAAAATTCAAATAAAGGCAATAGTACAGAAACACTGTCTTAAACTGACAGAGACAGAATACAGACTGACACCCTGTTGGCCAGGGTGGTGGTAGCAGTCCGATTAAATGGTGGCTACAGTCCTGTTGGAGTGATGGATGTGGTTTTGTCAAAGTGGTGATCCTGTAGAAAGGTCTGGTCTTTCTCTCGAGGTCTAGTGGTAGTAATCGAGCTCTTCTCTGAGAATCCAATGGGTAGTGCTGCCCATGGTGTTCCAAACCTCAGATTATAGCCAGGTAGGAATGTTTGGTTCCTCTCCCTGGGAGGAGCATCTCACAATGGGATGATGCAATTTTATGAGTCCTGCTGGGAGATCTTGATGGCCCATTAGTGGAGATACTCCTCCAAAGGGTGTTATCAGCTCTGACTCATGGAGAAGATAAAAGAACACTGCCCCTCTATCTTAACAACTTAAGTAGATGATATTAGAATACATAGTTTTGCTTACATCTTACATTGTAACTTAGGACACCTAGGGAGGCAAATTCTCCTGGCTTCCCCATCATAAGATACTCTCTGGGAGCAATTTAAAGCATTTAAAGTCCAGCTCTGATCTGCTGTTGACTATAACAGGAATTGAGAAAGTGAGTTTTTGAAGATATCCTCCTCAGATCTCATCTGGCTGGAGTATGTAATTGAAAAAACAGTGAAATGGAAGGGGTAAACAGAACATTCTGCCTCAAAAGGGTCCCAAAGGGGTTCTCTTATTTTTGCTGCATAAACACAGATCATGGAATTGCAGTTTTATTGATCACAGAGCCATGGAATGGTTTGAGTTGTAAGGGACCTTAGAGATCATCTCATTCCAACCACCCTGCCCTGGTCAGAGGCACCTTCCCCTACATCAGGTTGCTCAGTTGCTGTTGATGGATTTCCAGATTTAGTTATTTGGAAGTTTTCCTATATAAAATGTATTCCAGGTAATATGACTCCAGGTAATATTTGGAAGCAGTTCTGCTTCGTTTGGTATTTAAGGAACACACCAAGTTGAAATACACCCATGTCTTGGTTGAAAAGACAGTCTGCCAAAGAAGGCAGGAACCTTCCCATAATGGAAAAGATAACCCCCTCCCTCCAAATTACTGTAACTTCAAAATTACTGGGCTTCTGGGCAAAAATATGGGGAAAGGAATAACAGTTCTTTACTGGAAAATATGGATGTACATAAAACAGAACAAACAACAACAAGAACAATACAGTAAGAGATGGTTTTCTTATCCATTAAGTAAATTTTTTTCCCCTTGGTGTAGTTACAACCACAACTGGCAGGGGACACTGTTGGCTCCTGGCTGGGCAGAGACGCTGCAGTGACTCCCCTGCAGCTTTAGGGGGCACACAAGCCCAGCAACCTCTTCTGGTGGTGGTGGTAGCCCAGGCACAAAGGAGGATGGGAGTTATTTGAAGAAAATCGCTTAACAGCATAACCTGTTAAGAAAGCATTCATTTACTCAGTACTGGAAGCGTGCTGGAGGTGTCCCTTTCCACAAGCATGCTCATTTAGGCATTGTTCCCTTGGGTTTATATACACTGTAATAGTTAAAGAATTCCCCAAATCACACCCAGTCTGTCCCCCTTGGTATGTAATCAGTACATAAATTCAGATTTTTTTTAATTTTTGGCCATTTATGTTTTCATGGAGCAAGATTGTCATCTACCGTTCATTGTTCAGAACTGCAGCATTTATTTTGGGGTTTTGGGGTGTTTTATATGATTCCAGCGTCTTCCTCATCATGTCCTCTGTTTGAACTTCCATGCTTGCACATGCGCAGTCCATCTTTGCTGACTTGCCCACCTCTTATCTTGGTAACGTGAGACTCATGCAATTAACCTCAGCAAGGCAAAACCTAAAACTCTTCAATCTGGAGAGGTTTCTACTTATTAAGTACTCTGAGTGTCTTAGGTCACTGTAATCAAGTCACAGGTGGTGAGGCTTACTCATCTTCTCAGTCCCTTCTTATCAATGTTCTGCTACTAGCTAATGGTCTAAATAGCAATTAAAACAAAGCCACGGAAGTCAGTTACATGGTAAAACTAAACTATAGATTGAAAGTTACAAAGTTTAAGCAAAATCAAGTAAGTAAAACTAAATTATAAAATGAAAGTTACAACATTTAGCCAAACTACAAAACCAAGTAAAAACAAACTACCAGAATATGCAAAAATAAAAAATTCTTTGTTTAACTCCTTTCAAGGGATTGCTCCTTTTGCAAAGCTCACGGGCAGCAGTTGGTCCCAGTACCCCCACTGGCAGCCGGCACACTCTGGGGAGGTAGGCAGGGCTTGGTCGCAAGGTCAGGCTACCGCACAGAGAAGTGGCCTGCTGGCAGGCAGCCACAGTCCCGGCGGCACCTCACACATTGGCTCTGGACCCCCAAACGGCTGGGAAACAGAAAAATTAACAAGCTTGCAGTGTAGAAACCACAGCTGATCGAAGTCCCGGAGCCTAATACACAGGAGCAGCCATGGCCACCACGCTGCAGGCAGGGGTCCAGCGGGAGACAGTCCTGGTCCCAAGTGGGACCCCACACGCTGGCTCTGGGCTTCCAAGCAACAGGGAAGCAGGGAAGCAAGCAGGCAGGCCCTGGTCACAGTGCCGAAAAAAGCCACAAGGCAACAGGATCTCAGGCCAAGCTTACACTTCTCATGATATCCCCCGAGCCATGGAAAACCTGGACAGGGAGGCTTTTAAAAATGCCCGTGCCGAAACAGGGGCTCTCCCTACCCCCAGCCCCACACACATCCAGTCCCTGGCCTTAAAGATACATCAACCATTTTTGGGCACAAAGCAAAGGATCATGGAATATACTATCATAATAGCTTGCTCCAAGACAACCCATTATAAAGTTTATTAAGTGTCAAGGGGTTTTTTTTCTATTTCAATTTTCCTTTTATTCATAATTTACTATATTAAGCTAAATTAATTTCTGTCCTGCTTCTTTGTGATGTCCAAATCACAAAGACATTTTTCTAAATCCCCTTCTGTCTAAGCTGTGCAACACAAGGCAATGCAGAGATGACAGTATCACTTGTGAATGATTGTGGTCACACCACAATGACAATTTTCCTGAACTAAATGATTGAGTCACTTGCCTAATTAGTTCAGACACAGCACCACAGTAAGGCGCCTATTTGCCAGTGCCTCTGGACCCAGATATACTGGGATCAGGCTTGTAAAGCACCATCAGAATCATCCATCATCCCCCAAAATCCTGAAAAACTGGAGGGAGTTTTAACACTTATGGAGTGACTTCAAGGCTTGAAAATCTGCACTATACTGTGAGATTTAGAAATTCCTTTGATTCAGCTCATTGGAGGGAAAGCATGAAGCATCATACTCTGAAACAAAAATATTTTTCTTTAGGTAAAATTATGTCAAAATTAGGGTCCAGGTAGAGGTAAGAGGGAGCCAATGGGAGAAGAAGTGACTTGTCTAGGTCACTCTTCAGCTGATCTAATATAGGCCAGAGGAACTGTGCTTTTGCAATGCCTCTTTTTTCCCACTGTTTATAAAAAGAGTCTGTCTCAGGAACGGGTGTCTAGAGCAAAAAGACAAAAATCCTGCTCACAAGATACATTTTAAAATTATGTGGGTCACTTGGAATTGGAACAATTTGCAAAAGGGAAGGGGATGGCTTTTTACACCATTTGCCATCCTTAAATCAAGATTGGGTAATTTTTTTAAATTTTTCTCAACCTAAGCCTGGAATAGGGTATCTTGGATGGTGATACATAGATGTGACCGTTACAGTCAAAAAAAAAATCAGTGTCCATAAAGCGTAAGGCAAATGCAGAGTAATTCAAAATCCTGACAAGTTCTCGTACTGTAGCACTGTTTCTTCTGTGCCAAAACTTCACCCTGAGAGAGTTTGATGCCCTTGACTTTGCTATTAAGAGGTGGTGAGAATAACCAGGAGTTATTCTGGGAGTTTTGGGCACACTGTAGGTCATCTCTGGGTAAGACACAACCCAAATTCAGCCACCTGGAAGCTGCCTGAAAGATGAGGAGCCAAACACTCATCTTTAGTAGTGATTAAAAATCGTGCCAATTTGACAATAAACCGAGTATACCATGATTTTAGAACCTAAATGATGCTAGCAAAGCAACTAAAAAGGACATAAGTTTAAAATGTTGTTTTATCTTCACAAAGCACCAAATATTTCTTGCATGCAGTTTATCAAATATGATAAAAAGAAATTCTAAGTCACTAGAGACATGCCAATAAAAATGTCTCAGGTGCTAAATCCTAACCAAATTATGAACTTAGTGTCTTTCTGGAAAAGAAATTAAAAGAAAATTTACAGCTTATATTTTCTGTTAAGCTTCTTTTTTGGGTTTGCTGTCAATTTATATGTCTGTATGCAATACCCTGGAATAGAGAAGGAAAAATTGCCTACCTGAGTGTTCATTTCTCTTTGGAAAAGCTGGTAATGCTTCCTGTTCAATAGCAATTCACTGTTTCAACTAAATGCAAATGCCGCACCAGGAATAGGCTGGTAAAACCTGTCAGAAGCTGAAGTCCATAAGTTGCCACCTTCCATGAATGCACTTTTCTTCAAAGGGGCAGCAAAAAAGTCATGAAAGTGCCTGTACAACCACAAGGGAAATGGTGTAGGAGCTGAGTTAGCTGGCAACAGATTTAACCTCCTACTGTGCTGGAAAATGGTTTCTCTCAAGTGAAGACCACTTGTCAAACAAAAGTTCCTTTGTAATGTGCAGGAGCTTCAGTAATTGCTGCAGCTCTTCAATCTCTCGAACAGAAGTCACTGGAACCAATACTCCAGCCTCAAAATATTATTGCTCTGGTGACTGAATATACCCTTTGTCAGCACAGTGGTGTGTTAGCATTTAACACTGGTGTTCACCTTCTACATGGGCTGAGAGCCTGCACTTCAGTACAAAATGATTGCTTGTTCTGACTTGGACACTGCTCCCTGTCTGGCACACCTGCCCAGGAGGTCTGGCTGAGGATTTGGGATTCCCTCAGCCATAGTCAGAACTCCTCTGGAATAGTGCATATATGGTTAAAGCCAGGCACTGGTGTCAGTGATGGGAAGGTGAGATCAGAAGGAAAGGGGGCCTAGTGACTAGATAGAAAACTTGAGTTTCTTTGGATCTTTGGAGTTAGACTTTTCCAGACGCTGCCTCCTTTTCCAGACCTGCCAGGAGGAATTCCTGCCTGCCACAAAATATAGGAAAATGTAGCCTTTGGTACACTTTCAAAAATGTTGCCTTATGCTGTTGCCACCAAGAGGCTGCAGCAGAGAAGAGCATTCATTCCTACCTTAGAGCAATGTGTAAATCAGAGCTGGGGCTTCAAAGGGGTTATCCATACACTAGGATTTTCCACATGATCCATTAATGGGAGAGAAACACAAGATTGGTGCAAAGGGAACTCTAAATGTCACAATTATACACCAAGTGCAGCTATTATTTTATTCAAAGAGAAAACAAAACTGAAATGTCAACATGTTTGCATGCAGGTTTCCACACTGGTCCTTTCAGGAATGCCAAGAGGAAGGCAGAATTGGGAAAACTGTTTAGCAGATTCTTGTGGCAACAGCAACTAAGTACCAGTTACTTACTTCCCCCATGCTGACCTGGTGGGGTAGGGTGAGAAAAATAAAAAAAGTAAAAAAAGCAAAAGTAAGAACAGTTTAATAGCTAGAACAAAGTAAAATATAATAATAATTATTATTATAGTAAGGAAAAGGAAAGAATGAAAGGAATAAAACCCAAGAGAGGAATAAACACTGCTCCCCACTGAGTGATGCCCAGCCCATTCTCGAGCAGCTCATGGCCTACTTCTCCCAGCTTATATGCTGCTGTGGAATATCCCTTTGGCCAGTTTGGTTCATCTGTCCCAGTTTTTTGTACACCTGCTCACTGACAGCCCATGGGAAATTGGGAAGTCCTTGATTTAGGGTAAGGTTTACCTAGCAACAACCAAAGCATCAGTGTGTTATCAATGTTGTTCCCATCCTAAATCCAAACCCCAGCACTGCCCCAGCTCCTAGGAAAAAAACTCTCTCCATCCCAGCTGAAAATAGGACACAGGTCCCTCTTGGTGTTGCTCTGGTAGTAGTAGGACATACTGCAGTGTCCCAAGATATTTATCGGAAGTTAGTGAGCCACTATGCCTCAGACTATGAACTCTGGAGTTTGAGTTATTTTAAGGGCTATACTGAGCAACATTATTTTACCTTCTGGGCATCCATTCTCCAGCATTGCTCAGAATCTTGTTTAAGTCCCTACAAAATAAATGCCTTCTGCTTGAACCCTTTAGTTAAAATTATGAGCAAAAGGATTAAACACACTGATAAAAAACTAGGTTTGGGACAGAAACGTCGGTGAGAGTTGTCAGAGCAATAAATGTTTATCTAAACCTTCCTTTTTCTCTAGCATTTGCTACCAAGGAATGCTGGAGCAGCCTGGAGAAGAGAAGCTTTGGGGTGACCTAATTATGGCCTCCCAGTACCTGAAGAGATCCTACAGGATACATGGAGAGAGACTATTTACAAGGGCCTGGAGTGACAGAACAAGGGGGAATGGCTTCAAACTGACAGAGAGTAGGTTTAGAATGGATATTGGGAAGAAATTCTTCCCTGTGAGGTTGCCCAGAGAAGCTGTGGCTGCCTCATCCCTGGAAGTGTTCAAGGCCAGGTTGGATGGGGCTCTGAGCAACCTGGTCTAGTGAAACGAGATGATCTTTAAGGTCCCTTCTAACTCAAACCATTCTATGATACTCTGAAATCTGTGGATTTCTTTCCCATCTATCTCATCTATGCAAAATTTTACAGGTTGTTTTCCAATGGGCATTTCCCACAACTCTCCACTCACTGCTTTGCATCATGTTTGGAAAACAGCATTCGAGCTGAGGTGTAGCATTTAGACAACGTGGATTCTCCCTATGGATCAATCAGAAAGCTAAAAGAGGATGTGGAATTTGTTGGAGATAAAGGAATTTTGTAATGCCTTTCCAAGTTATAAATCTAACAGGGAGAAAGCTTTTTTCAGTCACATCTGAAGGAGTCTCAGACTTTATGGCCCCCATGTCTTCCTATCGGGAATTGTTTGGAACCTGTGACTGCTGTCTTGGATTTGTGAGGAGAACAAGGGGGCTGGGATTTTGTTAGATTTCAGCTGCACAGATCAATAATATATATTTGGTATTGTTCTGAAGGATTGTTTTTCCAGCTTGTGGACTGCTTTATTAATGTGATGGATGCAGTGTGAGACTTGTGGATGAGGGAACGTGAGAGAGCTGCCAACACACTCTTCTGAAGCATTTGGGTAATTTGGGAGCTGCTGCAATGACTGATGGACCTGCCATGCCCTGGAACAACATTTTTCTTGTTATTGACTAGCAAGACTACTGACATCTCTTAGTTTCTAGAGTAGTTGCCATTTAATGTCTGTATTTCCTAAAGTTGCCATAAGTTCCACTGTGTGGCATCTGACTCCGATCAAGCTTTATCCAAGGGACATATTATGTGGGGAGAACACGCTACCAAGCTTTAGCCCACGTAGTGAAAGCACAGGGACAACTGTTTGCTTAAAGTAGTGTTTTGAAAGATCACTTAAGGAATGGGACACTGGAATTCAAAAGGACTTGGATGTCAGATTCCCTGTAGGTTTGATGCCTTAGGTTTTAACTTTTATATTTTTCAAATCCTGTACTGCCTAGTGTATAACTCTGAAGTTTCTTGTGGCCTGTTAGCTGCTGTTCTCTCATGCTGGTTAGACATAACAAAGCCTCTCCAGGCCTGCTTTCCAAGGACACCCAGATTGACCTAGGCCTAAAATGTGTAAACTAAGAGGAGGGCAAACTTGGGGTAATTACATCATTAACTGAAGTTTTAATTGGAGAATTAACCCTGATATGCAAATGAACCAAACTTACAAAATTGTGAAAAACCCATGACCTGTCGTCCATCTTGGGAGTAGCCTCTGGACTCCCCAGGGTGTACCTTTGAAAGCCCTTCAAATAAATACCTACCTTTATTCCCTTATTATTGTCTAGTCTCTGTTTTTAGGTGGCCACTTCAGGCATCAGGTTCATTTGAAATCCCAACTTGAGTAACTTGGCAAGAGGTAATAGGATTCTGTTTATTATAATCCAAACTTTTAGTGGCAATTGGATCACTGGAAAGGCCCATGGTCAGGGCAAAAGCAAGCACAGGCCTCACTGCCACAAGGAGCCATTTCCACTTAATTAACTAACGTTGTGTCCAAGACCTTTCCCAACAGGAATATTTGCTTCAATGGTGTCGCTGTTGCACCACGAACAGCGTGAAAAATAACGACACAAAGTCCAAGTCCAGGAGCAATAATGGCTAATTTAATTATAAATCGGTTTATATAACTTGGGCCGCCAGCATGGCATAAGGTCATTGGTCACTGAGCATCCACCTCCTAGAATAATTGGTGGAGGCTATAAAACATTCAGTTGAAAATATTTTCTTCAGTATACCATAACAACCCTGCTGCTGAATAACAGCAGGTGCAAGATAAAGTTAGTTTACAGAACCTGTAGCAATGTTTTTCATCGTTTCTGTGAGAAATGCAGAGCTCTCACAAAATGCTGCAGAAAGCTGGAAAATTTCTCTGCTAAAGCTTTTCAGCTTCACAACGGGGTTTTGTTTTAAGACTTCTAGGCAAGTCTGCAAAATAGGAATATTGTTTAATTTAGGGAGATGTCATAAGGCTTATTTAATGTAGAACAGAGACCTTCTGTGTTAGAAAAAACCGTAGAAGAATTCTGCTTTTGGAGTTTGTTTTCTATATGACTGTCTTGGGGTGACTTTATGATGCTGTATCCCCTATTGTCTGTCCTATGCCAGACATGAATCCTGTGCCTTTCTGTGCCTTTAAGCTGGGTCCAAGATAAAGGGGGGGGAAGCTGAGCGAATTCTTCAGTGTGGTTTGTGTTCAAGGACTCACAGACTCCCCTGTGCTTTCACTGCTGCAGAGCCAAGGAAGCACCTTCCTGCTTTTCCCCAGCTCTCTGCTCCTTTCTCAGGAGAGAGAGACCAAGAGTTAAAATTCTTTGCTGTTTAGCTAGCTTCTTGTTCGTTAGCTGAAGCAAGGAGTTTTCCTGGGACTGTGGCTTCTCCTTCTTCTCCTGGAACTGTTCAGCTCCAGTCCAGAACACCATCACCAGGAGGCCCCACACCGCGGCCCGGAGGGGCCCACACTGCACCCCAGGTCTGGAGAGAGCAGAGCCACACCTACAGAAAGGACTCTGAATCTACCAGGTCTTCTTCACAGCGAGAGGTTTTATTACTTAACATTATTCATTCTCTCATGCCTGCGTGCACCCTGCTTGTTAAATAAACAGCTTTTTTTTCACTTTCCTCCAAGAAATTTCTTACCGAACCTGGTGGGGGAGGGACTGCTGAAACCTGCCTTCTACGCAGAAGACATTCCTTCCAGAGTGTTTCCCCCTAATTTGTCTCAAATCAAGACAATGATCAAAGTACATTGTATAAATTGTAGCTTTTCTGTAAATGCTGTTATTTTTAATAACTTTGCATCAAACTATATGATCAAAATAAAGCAAAGTCCCACTGCCAGGTGAATTTTTTCCTATTTTCCCCAAATCTTTAGAATTAGAGTATTCTGAATGTTTTAGTTATGACAAAAAGCCCCAAATTAAATGCAGTGGCAGAGAAATCCTGGCCATATTTTTTCTTGTTTCACAAGAAAAAGGGTGAACCCAATGAACTCATGGTGCTGCCAGTTTAAAACAAATTAAGTACAATTTTCACAGAGCCTGCAGTTAAATTACTGCCCTCCCTGTTACAGGACATTGGGAGGCCAAAATTCTGGAGTAGTTTATAAAAGGATATAGACAGACGCATACAAGAAAGCTCTGCAGGCAGCTATTAAATACAGTCATTGCACAATCCTAAATGACCCACTGCCAGAATCTGGGAATGTATGGTAGTGACAGGACCCTTCCTCATATGCCTTCCTTGTTAAGAGGGTATATTAGGCTATCCAGACACTTTGATGGAGCTAGCACAGGAGATCAGGTATTCCTAGGAATTTTGTTTGCTGGAATAAAGCAGAAACAACACCAGAATGGGTAAATAATTGGGGTATGGGCATCTGAAATTTAGGACAATCAAGTCGGGCCATTCCCCTGTCCTCCCTTGCTCCCTCTCCTTCCAGGTCTCCCATGCAACTTTTGCTTGGAATTTAGGCACACATGCTCCAAAGAACTTGCTATTTCCCAAACTGCAGGTGCCTAAACTCCTCTGATGCTTTGGGTGTCAGATGTACTCATATACTGTCTCTATCTGCAAAGCAAGTGCTTTCTTTATTTTCCAGTTTCAGAGAGTAAATACATTTTTAACACTCCAGAAGCACAGAGGCATTACAGTAATAGCAGAGAGATAAGTGCTTGGTAAGAGGTAGCTGTGTAATAGGCTGCTCTATTAAAGACCCCTGAAGTGAATCTCAGATGATGTTACAGCCACCTACCTCACCTGGAGTCAGGATGATGATCAGGGGCCTTTATCTTCATATTTTCATCCCTTTTCAATTCCCATCTGAGCATCAAGTGTCTCCCTAGATCCTGCAGTTTAAAGAGGCGTCCCCACTTATTCTCTGTGCAAGAAGAAAAATGCCGGACTCATGTGTTTTCTATGCAGTTCTTTGGCTAGATTCACATACTCTGAACATGTCACTGATTTGGAGCTAGGATAATTGGATGGGATGAGTAAGAATTAAAGTCATCGAGATAGGGAATAGGAAGGTCAATGTACCACATTTGAACCCCTCAGCACCAGCCAGATCATTCAGAGGAAGCCAGAATCTGCCCCACCTCCTTCTGTTTTAAACAAAATGTGTGGGGTATACATTGTCTATGTTATATCCATTTGGAACAATATCAAACCAGATCAGCATGGAATTAAGCCAAAAATCTGGTTCCTTATTGTTCTGGCACAGAACGAGTATTCAAATAGTTAAAAGATCTTCAATTCCCACATTTACATCCCTAATAGTTTTACTCATGAGCAGAACAAGAAGTAGTATGAGCCTAATTTGCCTTTCCTTCAGAGCAGATGGTCCTTCAGATTCCTGTACTGAATTATTCATGTCACAGTGAGTTGTGTCCTGTCACTCTGTGTCAGAAAATTTCCATGGTGGACAACATACAGTTCAGGGATCTGTATGTTTTTTTAGGAGCTAGTTGCTCTATATTTGAGATACAATATTAAATGAAAAGTGGCTATAAACCTTTAGGTATGAGGTATTCTGACATACAACTTAGGATTCCTCACTGATGTAATTTGTCACTGCAACAGGTTTAGATGAGGTAACATTTACCCATTTTACAAATTGTGTGCATTTTTATAACAACTGGTATTAATGCTATCCACAATGAATAAATCACACATTTAAAGTCAGCTCTCACACAGATGTTCTAGGATTAGATGAAAGTGCTTAAATGCCAATGGCAAGGTGATGAAACCAGTAATTTCAGTTTTGTGGATGAGAATTCTCTGCTCCAACAGCACTGGAAAGCATCTACTTCCATTTTGCTTCCTTACTTGAGATCCTGGTGTTGTAAGACTGAGCTTGCTTGTCCTGAAAATGTTCCTCTTTTCTTCTTTCTGTCTATTACGAACCAGTTTAAACACAGAAAAGCAAAGGAAACTAGGCCTCTGTGAATAAAATGGATCAAACCCAGAAAGGTTCGAAATGTACCCCAAAAATATTATTAAAACCAAATGAGGTTAGATGCTGGTGCCAAAAAATATTGGTATATTGGATGGATGGATGGATGGATGGATGGATGGATGGATGGATGGATGGATGGATGGAGGGAGGCAGGCAGGCAGGAAGGAAGGAAGGAAGGAAGGAGCATGTGGGGGTGAGGGAACAGGGAGAGATTGACGGGGGTTAAGTAGAAACATATCACCATATCACCCTTCTGGTGGTCCCAGCTATGTCTCATTGTTCCCCTCCATCTGGTCTTCTTGGTGGTAAGAGTTTCCAGCTGCCTGCCACCACACTGAAAGTATAGAATCCCATGGATTATATATGTTTGGACCAGGTGGGAACGCCCACGTGCCTCCCTTGCAGGAGGCCAGTTTCACACAGTCCCTTGCAACACTGTGGATCTGTTGCATCATGTGCAGTGCTCTGGTGCAGGGTCTGGGGACCCCTTTGGGGGGGCCTTTGATGGGCCAGGACACCCCCTCTGCTGTGCTTCATGTGCATGCGGCTTTTCCCGGGGTGAAGGGGCCCCACAGCTGAGCTCTTCTGCACAGTGGAGGATGGGTGTTAACTGCCTCTCACCAGAGGCTTTTTCACTACACACCCAAAACCCCTCCTCCTCCCTCCACCCTTCCGTGTGAGGGTCTGTGCGAGCCTGGCAGCTGATAGCCCCAGGGCTGTGGTCTCCTGTTGTGGCGGGCGGTGCTGGATGGTGAGGTGCCGCGACCTTCCAAAAGCGTCTCCAAGGCGAAGCCGCTCGACAGGACAACCACACTCACACACGCGTACATGCACACACACACGGACAGCTCCAGAAAATGGGTTGACAACAAAGAGACGGGAAGGGTCTTCGTATGGGGTTCCACGGGAGGAGTTTAATGCAGCCATGCGCGTGAAGGGGTCCAGGGATGAAGACAAATAACATAGGTGGGTCCAGGTTTATCTACAGGAGCAGAGCGAGCATCAGGGGCCAATGATCTGAGGGCACGGGGGCAGTACACAGGTGGGGTTAGGGTAAGGGAACCAATAGGAGAACTCTGAGGGAGTGGTGAGGGAGCAAAGGCCAATGGGGGAGCAGGGAAGAGAGAACCTTCTAGGGCACGGACATATTAAGTATAAAGGGGCAGGGAGGCCAATGGGCCAACTGGGGATGCAGAACAGGGGTATATTAACATAGTAAAACAAAGCATCCTGGGGGGAAGCCTTTTTGTCTCCCTAACTTGGGGAGGATCTTTGGTACTAGGGACTGTCCCACCAATGGACACTCTTCGTCCCTAGTACTGCAGGCCCACCGGCCTCCATAGTCTCCACCCTGAAGATGCTAAATTTGATCCCTCTGTGAATGTATTCTTATCTTCATCAACAGGCAGTGAGCAGTTCAGGGCCTCATTCAGGGTTTTGGTGGTCTTCTCTGCAGCATTTGTAATACAGTTTTGCTATAACAGACAAAGGTCCTTCATGAAGATGTTTAAACCATAAATTATAACATTCAGTCTCCAACACTGTCTTTCTGGCTTCTGGCTCTCACTCAGCAGTGTCGCTGTTGCACCACGAATGGCGAAAAATAACGACACAAAGTCCAAGTCCAGGAGCAATAATGGCTAATTTAATTAATTATAAATCGGTTTATATAACCCAGTTTGCAAAGATGATAGAAAGCCATAGGTTCTTTTACCAACCACCCCTTGGTCTGTTGGCTGAAACTCACAACATCCATTTCATAATATTTGTCTCAATGTGATCCATAACAATTCAGCATAACAAACTCAGGTGCAAGATAAAGTTAGTTTACAAGAACCCGTAGCAATGTTTTCCATAGCTTTCTGTGAGAAATGAAGAGCTCTCACAGAATGCTGCAGAAAGCTGGAAAATTTCTCTGCTAAAGCTTTTCAGCATCTACACAGCAGCATGGCTTTGAAGGCTGAGCCCTATTTTGGACAGGTGAGAAGCTGATTTTTCAAGCCCTTGTTAGAAAGCTTGAGAGGCTCAGAGCAAAGGAAAAATGGCCAGATTTGGGATTGGGAGGCAGGGCCAGCCCTGTACCTGTGCTACAGGATAACAGGGCACTGTCAACACACCACTCTTCAGCTTCATTCACTCTGCTCTTAAAGCACTGTGGTGCTTTTGAATAATACAATTTTTTTTTCTTCAAGAACAGTAATGTTTCAGACTCAACAGTGCCTTGTACTTACACAACTTTCCAGTGGGAATGGTGCTTTATAATTTATGGATATGTTTTCTGAAATAATAACTCAAAATTACATCCTGTTTTGCTTAATCTTTTTTAATTGGTGTCTCAGGCTTTGCAGGAATCTGGCTGCAGATTTTCCACTTTCTGTCAGGTTATAAATTTGGGGGTTTTTTACTGTAAGCAATGGCATGCAGAGAAAAGCACCCGCTTTGACATCAGTCTCTGCCTTAAGATGCTTAATTAAATTGTACCCAGCATGGTGTAAAATTCACAAGGTTTGGGAGGTATGAGGTGCACAGATAATGTGGCATTTTATATGACAGTTTTGCATTTCAGCAGGATTACATGGCATTTCTCTCCCTGTAATATAAAATACTGCTAATGGAAATTACCTAAAAAGTGCACGTACTTTGTCTTCTGCTATGTTTTAATTGCTTATCCTTCTTAAAGTTTGTTAAATAGGCCTCTTACCATTGATGGTGTGGTGTGTACCACATTTATTCATGCATACAAAATAGATTTAGGATAAATTCTGTCAGGAAAATTAATCCACAAACACCAGAGGTTTATGTCCAAAAAGGACACAGAGGAGTCCTGTTACTTTGTTGGAATAAAGGGAGAGGCCATGGGGCATTCCCCTGGGGTCTCTCAAATTGTTAGAGGACACAGCCTCCTTTTTATCCTAATTTCCCAGCCGCGTTTCCCTCTCTCTTTCCCCATTGGCTGAGGTACTTGAGAGGTACAGGCTTCCCCAATCGAGTCGCCTAATACAGACCCCCTTCTAATGTAAATCCCTCTTTTTTCTTTTCCTATGGAATTTATGGTTCTCCTCTTTGCTTCTTTCATCTCTCAGTATCTATCTTTACCTATCAGCAGACCCATGGTTTGTTTGTAAAGACTAAACCCTCTCATTCCTTTCATCAATCAGTGGAATTTTCCCACTGTTTCTTTCATCTTTCAGTATCTAGCCTTTACCTATCAGCAGACCCACAGTTTGTTTGTAAAGACAAATCTATCTCATTCCTTTCAATTCCAAGATTACACATACAAATATCCATTGATGCAAGATGACTCCAGCTGCTTAATTAAAATAGTAAAAAAACCCCTCAACTTTCCTATTTCTTTTCACATCAACTCATTTTCTGTCCTGTATTGTGTCTTTCCTTACTATTCCAAGACCCTCCCTATTATTCTTGAAATAGAAATTACATCTGTAGCCCCAAGAATGCTGCACTCCACCCACAGAATTTACTTTATCTAACCATCTGCCACTAATCTTTTGAGACTCCAGCAAAACAGAAAAGGACTACCTCCCCAAATTGCTATTGTTCAGCTGTCCTTAAATGAACGGCGTCATATGAGTTCCCTTTGCAACACTGGTGAAGCAAGCCCTCAATGTTTTTTCTCACAAATCATTGTAGATGTACTTTCCTAAGGTATCTTGCCATGACTGTAGACCTTTTTGTGCTAAACCTGTTTTCTCTTGTTTTCCAGGCTTCCTTTAAAGTTGCTATAAAGCATTTAATATTTATGAATATTTAATATTTTTCACTGTTCTTAGCCAATGTCTACATTTATTAAATAATAAACATCCACTTTGGGGAATATTATTGGTTATGTTGCTTGTGCTTTGGAAATAGAACTATAGTGGCAGTCTCTTGGTATATCATCAGACATAAATGTGATTTGTGGGTCGACCTGGCTCGTGGCTGGGGATGGTGCATCAACTCTACCACTTCAGAGTGGTTCCCAGAAGTGATCTGACTCAGGCCCTGTGCTGAGTCACAAATCCTCCCCTTCTTCCTCCTTGCTTGGACAAAGAAGTAGTTTTCTTCTGAACTGTATTAGCAGAAAACGAATTGCTTCCCAGACCCCTGGCACTGGCTGAAGTACAAAAATGTGTATTTTTGTGTGTGTAGGGAGGCAGAGGAGGGATGGTCCTCTCTTTTTCCTTTTATGCCTGCTCACTTCTAGGAGGTCATGTATGTGAGGCTGTGCCCACTCATACTCCTGCTTTAGGCAACCCTGTGGTGTAGGTAAAATGTATCCCTGCAAAACCAATGGAAGAATAGACTCAGGATGTGCTTTCTCTGAAGACCTGGACTACTAAACTGCCCTGTCCAGCAAACAAAGTTTGATCCAAAATTGAAGACATGGGAAATGTGAGATAGAACTGTGCTTGGCAAGGCCTGAATGTTAGTTCTGAGACCAACATCTTAAGAATATTTTAAGGTTTGCCTGTGGAAGTCAGCCATGACACGTGTCCCGGTTTGAGACAAATTCGGAGGAACATCCAAAATGAACATCCTCTGATAGAAGGCACATTATAGCTACCCCTCCCCCACCAGGTTCGGAAAGAATTTTCCTTGGAGGAAAGTGGAAGGAAAAAAACCTTACTTTTATTTAGCAAACATAGTGCATGCAGGCACAGGAAAAGAATAATGCTAAATAATAAAACCTCTTGCTGTGGAGAGAACCTAGTAAATTTCAGAGTCCTTTGTGGGTGTGGCTTTCTCCTCTTCAGAGCTGGGTTAGCTTGGGCTCCTTCGGGCCAAGGTGTAAGGTCTCCAGGCCGATGTGTTGGTGTTGTTGAACAGTCCAGAAGAGAAGAAGAAGCCAAAGCCCCAGGGCTCCGTAGTTTAGCTAACAAACAAGAAACTAGCTAGAAAGCAAAAGGAATGTAACTCTCTTCTCTGCTGCAGAAGTGGAGCAGCCAGGCAGAACGCAGGGGAGTGTGTATCTGTGTCCTTGAACACAAAAGCGCTTTGAAAAGTTCACCTGGCTTTTTTTCTTTTTCTCGGACCCAGTTTTAAAGACACAGAAAGGCACAGGATTCATGTCTGGGCACAGAGCAGGCGATAGGGGATACACATCATAAAGTCACCCCAAGAAGACACGCCACTTCCAAAGCAGGTAGCAGGCAGAAATCTGAGCCCAGAAAATGAAGGGATGGCTAAAACTGAAAGATGTCGTGTTTGGGTCTCCAAACACACTGCCTGAGGAGTGTCACGGTGTAGTGTCACTTTGACAAAAGCTACTAGCTCCTGATAATTGCCATGGCACTTCTAATCTCCAAAGAGCTCCAAAAAGTGCATTGACTGCTTTAAGAGCAGGGTTCCTGATTATTGAGTATCCTTGCAAATACAATAAATCTTATTGTTGATGGTCAGGATGAGATTTAAGAAGCTTTTAGGAAGTTAGGAAATCACAGCCCCAGGTGTAGTCACTGAGGATGAGGAGTGGGTGGGGCAACTCCAGGTGTGGTGGCCCATCAACCAAGATTAATACCTTCATCCAAGGTGTGAATCTCCCAGTACTTTGGAGGGGAGTTTTCACAGCTGAGTCATGTAAGTGAGGCATGACAAGAAAGATTTATCCCACCTCGAAAGATTTTCCTCGTATCAGCCTCTTGCCTTATCTTGAAACCCAGTCTGTAGCCTCAGGTATGCACACCCTTCTGCACCTGGGAGGCCCCTCTTTGCATCATTAGCAAAGGACCCAGCCGATTATTTGAGCCCTTAGCACAAATAAGCTATAACACACAACAGTCCAGCATCTCACAGCACCTGGGTGGCTACAGCAAGTGGTTGAGTGTTTGAGTCATTAATCACCAGCAGTCCAGTGATTCAGAGCACACATGATTGAAGCAATTGGATTTTCTTGGTTTAGTAACATGGGTATACTTTCTGCTGTACATCTCTGTACAAAAGACTGTGATCAAAACCCACCATTTTGCACCCATTCCAGGATTGAACCGCAATCCAGTCTGGGTTTTCCCCATTCTGTATTCTCTGAAAATCCAGTTCGTGTTTTCCTCCATTCCATATTGCAGAAAAATCCAGTCCCTTTCCCCCCCCCTTCTGTATTCTGGCAAAATCCAGTCCAGGTTTTCCCCCATTCCCTATTCTGCTAAAATCCAGTCCATGTTTTCCCTGATGCCATATCCCAGCCCCAATCCAGGCAAACTTTAAAGAAGCAATCCCTATAAATTCTATTTTTCTTCATCTCCATATTTTTCTATATTAGTCAGCTTCATATTTAATATGAAAAGCAGCAAGCTTTGCTCATCTTATTGAGTAAGACTCAGAGTGGGATTTAGTGAAATTCCTGTGTAAGTCAATGTCTAGGGCAGCTCTGGGTGTGGTCAGTGAGGGTGAGGAGGGGGTGGGGCAGTCCCAGGTGTGGTCAGTGAGGGATGGGGAGGGTTGGGGCAGTCCCAGGTGTGGTCAGTGAGGGTGAGAAGAGGGCAAACCCTGCTAAGGGTTGCTTTCAGGGGGGTTACCTTCTCCATTTCAGAGGACTTCAGTTCTTTACAGGTGCCTCTCTATCACACTCTTTAAACAAAAGAGAAACCACAGCTTACTACGTACAGCGCAGTTGCTTTAAGGACTAATGTTAAAACGCAAATAGATTAAGAAAATAAAGGTAAAGAGAGAGCAATGTTTAATGCTGAAATGCTTCCCACTTCTTTTTCTGTTAAGAGTCCAGGTTCCCAGTGGTGGACAAGTTGCCAGAAGACGTCCTTCCCACCCACCCACTTTCCTTGCCCAGGTGCTGTCCTGATCTCAGGGGTTCCTGGGGTGCATGGCAAGGCCAGCTCTGAAATGATCCTGGGGAAAGCATCACTTGTTTCTCCCCAGGAAGTTTGGTTTCTGAGCTTAGATCCCTCACATCTGTTCCCAGCACAGCCCCACAACTGGAGGCAGAACTTGTGCCGTGTGTGGCAGGAGCAGAGTACCAGCAACAATTCAGGTGACTTTACACTAAATACAATGTCAGACCCTCCCTGTTCTGGGGGATTGTGAAAAGGATATTTACTGGACTGCAAGGGGTGGGTAAGGGTCTTTTCTCATGCACTTCCCTCCCTTGTTCCTAACCTTCCTTTCCTGGGGGAAATCACAAGCCACTGTTCGGAAAGCTTTTTCCACACTATTGTGCCCACACTATCGTGCCCACACTATCGTGCCCACACTATCAAGGGAGACTGTGGGAGCGAAAATTAGCAGGGACTCCTTTAGAGGTTTCTGGGACACACTGTGCCAGAATGGGGGAGCACTGGCTGTCCTTTCCCTCTCATCTGAGGGATGCTGCTGTGAGCCTTGCAGGCAGCGTGGGGGTCTGGCACCTCCTCCAGGGATTCTGGTGGATGGGATGTGATCTCTGTGTGGATTCAGGTGAGCCTTCCCACCTGCTCTGTCCTGAGGGAAAGGTTGATTCCCAGGCTCTCACAGGAGAGAATAGCGACAAGGCAAACTGAAGCAAACCCAGCCAGCTCCTCATTGCAATAAACTCAGTGTAAACCAGGAAAAAATTATCTCTGTTTTGTTTTCCTCAGTGTAGTGGGTTTTTTTTAAGCTAAAAGATATACATACTTTTTTGATGTTTTTTCTGTGAGATAAGCATTAGGAGAAAAAGCAAAGCAGGCACACAACTTGACAGAATGTAGAGAGATTTATTAACAGAGTTAGATAGAAGAAAGCTACAACAGAACAAACTTTCAGAACTCTTTCTCTCCCTCACTTTTCCCTCTCCTAATCAGTATTACAGTTCTAGGAAAGGAAAAAAAGGGTTTTCCCTCTTGCCTTGCTTGGTTTTACAAACTGCCACCATTTTGCAGGTTTGCTTAGAATTAACAATCTCTGCTAAGGTGTAACACATCTCTTTTTCATGAGCCCTCTCACAGCTCTCTCAACTGTAAGACACAGGCCCTCACATGGGGTTATTACTCGTTTAAGGATGAATCTTTTTTTTTTTTTGGCTTGAACATAAGGCTTTTTTTTTCTGCCACCAGGCTGTATAAGCCTCTCTCTCTGCTTTATATACATAGCCTGGCATCGGCATTCTTCAACCTTTTACAAGCTACTCGAGAAAAAATGCCCATCCCCCCACGTACTTTAACATGGATTAAAGAGACAAACAGTTTGCAATATTACAGTTCATACCACGGCGAGGAAAGGAGATTTTTAAGCTCTGCGGGGGACTACGCAGCGCCGCCCTTGTAGCTTCGTCTCACGTGACCCCGTTTTCTTTCTTTCTGGCTCTGAAAGCTGCTATGTTGTAGGGTGTTCTCGGGCTCTAAGGTGGAGAGAGAGCCTCCCCTTGCTCCTTCTGCGCTGCCGGGTGCACTATGTGGAAAAGGGGTGTCTTCCTCTGTTCGTCATGAAGTATGCTGGCTGCACTGAAGGCTCCGCTGGCTCCCCCTCCTTCAGGATACCGCGTCGGACGACCTCAGCCCTGTGGCCAGCTATAGCTATCCACGGCTCAGGGAATAGTTTCTCTTTTCACAATTTAGAGTCTGTGCTGCAGCGTTAGGAGAAGGGGCAGGAGGCAGAGGGGCAGGAGGCAGAGAGGCAGGAGGCAGAGAGGCAGGGGCCAGGGGCGCCCGTCCCCAGCCCCGCGGGCCGGGACGGGGGCCCACCCCTCTCCCTCTCCCTCTCCCATCCTGCACTCAGCCAGAACGGGGGAAAAAACTTCTCCCAAAATCCCGCTTTCCCCAGGGTTTTTTATATGTAGAATTGAGAGAAGCGCGATTGGTCTGAAGAACTGCCTGTCAGTTCAAGTCAAACCACGACACTCAGAAGGACGTACATTCCCCAGTCTTCAATATTCAGGTCTCTGATCAACCACTGAAATAGGCTGGCATAGATATTGATAAAGAAAAATAAACCTGCACCATTTTCAGAAGAGTTCTCTGGGCTGTGCACCCCTCTCCTGTCTATTGAGAAAGCCTTGTCCCTACATGCAAAAACCACCTCCACACACCATTGTAATTACTGACTTTTGAACATGAAAGTTCCGCAGTGACAAAATCAGAGATCCAGATATGTCCTATTCCTGCTTCCCTGTGGTAAGCTCAAAAAAAAAAAAAACCACCCACAAAAACCACCATTAAAACCTTTTAAATTCAAGTAATCTGTAAGAACAGCTCTCTTCATTATTTCTGCCACAAATTTCTGCAGTGTTTAATGGGGGGGGGGGGGGGGGGTGGAGTTCCTGCAGGGAGGTGAAGAGAACCTGTGTAATCTCAAGAACTTGCTGGAAAAATCCAACCTATGCTTTCAGCATAAGATTCAATTGGTCATTTTCAATTATTGCAAAGAATGGGACAGAAATACAACCCTTGTGCCCCAAAGAGAAAAAAAGAGCAGATTTGATACCTCCCAAGCTTCTTGAGATTAATGTCTTGCTCCTTAAACTGTGTTCATTTGCAGCAGCTGTGTCTTGGTATAACTTCGGCAGGTTTCACACACAGCCTTTCTCAAAATACAAAGAACTGTCTGGGAAGCTTTAGTTGTACAAATCTGTGTT
This sequence comes from Lycocorax pyrrhopterus obiensis, assembly GCA_014706295.1. Lineage (NCBI taxonomy): Eukaryota > Metazoa > Chordata > Aves > Passeriformes > Paradisaeidae > Lycocorax > Lycocorax pyrrhopterus. The sequence continues at coordinate 75,060 of JACSVZ010000051.1, read as the reverse complement.
GCTCCATACAACTGTCAACAGGGTAAAGGCTGGATCTGGTCCTGTCCAACTGGGTTTTGATTGTTTTTTTGTCTAAAGGAATCAGTTTGGGAGAGAAGCATGGGAGTGCTTTAGTTTGCAACCCCAAATTTCCTTTAGAGAGTGAGTGTCCATATTCCCAGCATGCCTCTGCTCTTGTCTGGGACTGGATTGCCTTCTGACTCACTGTTTTCCTCATGTATTAACAAGTTAATTTTGCTGATTTGAGTGGGCTGTGCACGGAAAGGCTTATTCACCTCACATAAGGACCTGACCCAGGGAAGTGGATTTATACAAAGGGAAGGAGAATTATCTTCCTATCAGTCAAAGAAAAGCAAGTGTCCCCAGATCCAGATGACTAAAGAACCACCAATGTCACTTGTGACTTAAACCTGACAATTGATGTTCATTCAAGCACCCATCCACATACATTTCAGTTTAGAGCTCGGATTAATTCTAGTACCACTTGTTCAATTAATATAGTAGTTAATTAATTTTGCTGTTAGCTATTTTCATTTCTCAGCAGAATAATCAGATATCCTTTCCCTACTCAATCAAACCGGCCTGCACTATATCAGAATGAGTAAGACCATCTATTTAATTTCCCAGGCATTAAATTATTAAAGCTTCCTTGCAGGGCAGGACAGTGTGTTACTGTCAGTGGTGAACGGTATGACAAGTATGTACTTTCTTTAGAAAAACACAGAAGATGAAATATCTCCTATGACACACTTTATCTCTGTGCTTTGCATTTACTACTAATGAACACCACTAATGAACTGTACTGAAATACTTCTCAGTGGAGTGCTCCATATCTGAAGTGCAATTTTGTCAAGTGGATCCTTTCAGGGCACTTGGAACTGATGTCTCCCAATGCCCTTGTCTTGGGGATAGTTTTTTTATCCCACATGCATTTTTGGTTTGGGGGTTTTTTTTGTGTGTCCGAGGTGGTCGCTGACCCCTCACCCCTCCGGCTCCGGGAGTATCGCCATCGGTGAGAGCCAGCCCAGGATTTCCTGTGAGAGTTGCGGGGGAGAGGGGCAGCTGCTTCCTTCCAGGCCGGCGATTCGTCTCCACGGCGACGTGGTGCGATCCCTCTCTGACAAGAGATACTCTTGCCGCGTAGTTTTTGCCTGTTTTTTTTTTTTTTCTTTCCCTTCAGCACTGTGACTGGAGCTTACCGGCTTGCTTCTCTGCTTCTCTGCTGCTTGAGAGCCCAGAGCCAGTGCGTGCCGCGCCGGGACCCGGGACCCAGGAGCACCCCGTTCCCTACGGGGGACCGCCCCCTCTGCCCAGCGTGACCCTGGGACCAGCCACTGCCAGTGAGCTACCAAAGGGAGCGATTCCCCACCCCGCCCCGCTGTTCTCTGCCGCTGCTTCAGGGCTTTGTGCTACACTGTAACCCGGCAACCAGACACCCCGCGGCTTCTGGCACGGCCAGGAGTTTTCTGCTACTACCAGAAAACGGACAGCTGGAACGGCAGAGGTGGGTACACCCGGGGGTGGGTTTTGTTTGCCACCCCAGGGTGTACCCACCTCTGCCGTTCCAGCTTGCTGCTTCCGAGGCTTCCTGCTGTAGTCCATTCAGTTTCCCGAGGGGCACTGAGACCGGCTGCTTCCCGTGGGTTTGCAGAAGAAAGCCCCTTCTCTCTCTCGCCGGCTCACCCCCCATAACCGCGTGGAGACAGGAGACTAAGCTCCCACCACAGCGCCTCCTGCAGCCGTGGAGGAATCATTGCACCTGCCCCGCCCAGCCAGGAGCCAACAGTGCCCCTGCCAACTACACCAAAGGGGAAAGCGCTCAACAGCCGAGAGAAGCCTCTTGTTGGATTTCTGGTTTTGTCTGTTATTTCTGCCATTGTTGTTGTTTGTTTGCGTTGTTATACATATATATGTCGCATGATGGTCTGCGATGGAAGAGACGGGGCAGATTGCTTGGATGCAATAAGCTGATTTTATTGATACAGAGCTGAATATTTATACCTTTTTAGCAGTAACTAAAAATAGATTCTTATATAAGCAGCAATCACTCTAACAACAATATCTATGTTTCTTAATAACACTGCAAAACTAAAAGCTAGCACTAACCGACACAGGTACATACCAAGCATGCCATAACTATTTCGTGGTAGGCCGTACTGCCTGCCATGGTTTGCGGCCTAGCAGCGTTAGCGCGTCCACTTCTGACATGAGTTTAGCAGTGGTCTCACTTCTGCTTTCTATCTGTATCTCCAGATATAGATATATATATACCCTAGTAAATAATTGTTATTCCTTTTCCTATATCTTTGCCTGAAAGCCCCCATAATTTCAGAGTTATAATAATTTGGAGGGAAGGGTGTCACATTTTCTATTCCAAGGGAAGTTCCTGCCTTCCTTGACAGACACCTGTCTTTCAAACAGAGACAGCCCACAGAAGACTCCAGGGACAGCACTGTGCTGGAAAACTGAATGGAGAACACTGAGAGAAGATCCTCTGGCCAGGTACTGTGCTGTGACAGTTCTGTTGTGATGTGCTAGCACAGAGCAAAGTCATACCCAAAATTACAGCCCTGGCATGCGAGTCTTGCCTTGAGGAGTGAAGAAGGATCCCAGTTTTCCTTTGCTCAGACCATCTCCTCTCTGAACATCTCTAAACCCCCTTTATACTGGGAGAGGTTTGTGGGATATGAAGTTCAGTTAAGCTGTGGAGAAAAAAAGAGAAAGGAAAACTTTTAGAGCTTTGTTGTGCAGTGCAGCAATGTTTGTGCACCTTTCTGGAAGAAACTCAAGTGTCCTGACATTTGCCCTCAGGATGCAGGACAGATTCAGCTGCATTTGCTCAGGAAAGAGAAGTTACCAGGGGGAAGTCATAAAACACCGTCCCACTGAGATAGAGATTAAAATTTAAAGGCAGGACATATTTTGCTGACTGCAGCCATCATGATAAAGCATATGTGGAGCTGACCTGCAGGCTTTTTCTGGATGAGACTGTTTTTATTCTTGGAGTATTAAACTCTTCTTCAGTAGCTTTTAACTTCTGGCTGTTGGAGGAAAAAGAAGTCTCCTCTAAGGCCAATTACAGAAAATACTGTCTGGTTACAGGTTTAGCTGTGGAGAGGAAGGACACTGTGCCAGGGGAGGTTCAGATTAGACATCAGAAAGAATTCCTTCATGAAAAGGGTTGTCAGTCATTGGAATGGTCTGCCCAGGGAGGCAGTGGAGTCACCACCCCTAGAAGTGTTCAGTAAATGACTGGACGTGGCACTGAGGACCATGGTTTAGTTGTCAAGGTGGTGACTGGTCAAAGGTTGGACTTGATGATCTTGGACATCTTTTTCAACCTAAATGATTCTGTGATTCTGTGACACCTGAGAAAGGATCTTGCCCCACTGGAGCTATAAGAAACTGCTGGGCAGAGCCAGGGATGGGAACATGCTCTTCTCCGCACCAGCACACTGCCCTGATAGGTAAATCCTGCATATGATCAGGGAGAGGGAAAAGAGGAAAATGCTGCTGTTTCTTTTCCTGATGCTGTGATGGCTCCTTAGGTTTTGTCTGGCCTCCCCATCCGTGGAAGAGAGCTGAGCACTACACTGGACCTCACTGCATTTAATACACTACTTAGAAAGATTTTTTAGGATGGTGGGTTAGTTTTTTTCTTTGGGAAATAGACTGTCCTCTCATGTAAAGGTTGCCAGAGGCAGGAGAGGGAGCTGATTAGCTGATGGGGGAATCAGCTGGGTGGCTCCACACACAAACTTGCTTTATAAGAAGTCCTGTCATTTAGGCCAAAATAATTAAGGACCTTAATTAATTTACTTACCCTGCAAGTAGAGCTTCCTACCAAGACCACATCTCCAGACAGGTTATGTGGTTAAACCTCAAACAGACCCAAAAGCTTCCTCCTTTTGTGCAACAGAGGCAGGTTTACCAGGGGCTTTGAGGACATGAGGGGCCAGATCCAAAGTGCCCAGCACAGCACCACTGCCCAGCACTTCTGGCCATCTGGAAGTCTCAAAAATCAGCAAAGGGGCAGGGGAATGTTGGCTCCATGGTGTACTCATAGCAAGTGGGAGGGGTGCTGGTGCTGTGGTGGGACAGAGACATCGCCATCCCTGTCCAGGTGTGATGGGGGAATCTGGAGGTCTGCCACACTCCCTCTCACCCTTTTCCCTGTCCTCAAGCAGCCATTGGGCTGGTCCTTGGTGTAACTCCAGCTATTTGAGTCAGCCCTGATTTTTGTGTAACAGGTAAAGGGTCTTTTGAATAATTTCTGTATTTAAGAGAAAGCTTTGCCAGGAAAATACAGGTTGCTCTCATATCTGAAGCTTGTTTTCACTCATCCTGCCTTCAAGATAATCAGACTTGACCACTAAAATGAGCCAAACATTCCAAGCTAAATTCTTCGTTATCAATGAATACTGGATAAGCTGCAATGAAACTGAGCCTAAATTTCAGATTGTAACATCCAGGCTTATATGTGACAGTTCAGCATAAAAGCTCAATGTTGCTGGTTCTTTTATTTCCTGGTTTTAGATGCTTCAGCAGGGAAAGGGAAAAACACCAAAGAGGCTCCCAAATAATAATCAGTGACTAGCTGAAGTAAAGTTTTGTTGCGCTAACCACTCGGCCACCCAGAGGCCTGGCAGGCAACTAGCTTCGGTGCCCCAGCTGCAGGGCAACTCAAAGCTCAGCTGGTAAGCGTGAGCTCCTCCTGGAGCTGTCTGCCGTTGGCTCCCTGCTTGGGGCAGGCTGCAGTCTGGTGTTGCTTAGCAACCGGCAGGAGCAAAGAACGAGAGAGGGACCTCTTGGAGTCTCAGTTCCCAGCTTTATTCTCTGCCCCAAAGGGACAGAAGGAATGCACATCTGGAAGGAGAGCAACCAAAAGGGCCAAGGGGGTCCGTTACAGACCCTTTTAAACAGGGGGCGTAAGAAGGAATAAAGAGACAGACCAATACGGAAATGACATACATCCAATAGGGGTGACATACATCCAGTGGAAGGGGATTGAGGGTGGAACTTATTTGAACTAACCAATTGCAAACCCAGCTGCATAGAACTTTCCAGAACATACTTACATAAGCAATGAGACTATTGAATAAACATGAAGCTACTAACCAATGAACAACTAAATTCCAAAGAAACGTCTAGAGTAGGGGGAGGAGATGCTGCCAAAGGGGACGCCCAGTGGGATGTGGTCTTAGACTTCTGTACTGCCCTCGGATCCTCCCTCAGGGTCACTATCGTGGGCAGGGAAATCCACCCACTGGCTGTCACTCAACCCTAAGGTGGGCTGGGCCACCACCGCGAAGTTTTCATCTAATTAATAAAATTGTTACATTGATTAAAGACACGGAATTGCAAGTCCTGGATGCATTTCCAAACATCAGCTGTTAAAAACTAAGCCAGCCTAATCATGGGGCAATAAGAAAAGCTCTGTGATGCTGCACCTTGCTTTTCCTAACCTTGATCTCACTTTACTGTCTTTAGTCTACCTATTTTTGGAAGCATTTAGATCAAGTAGTGCCACCTTTTGTCCCTGCACGGTTCCCTGGTTATCTAAGTGCCAGTGCTCCAGAACAGGTGTCTGCTAGTGAGTGGCTGCTATGTCCAGAGGGATGGAGGGAGAGTAAGTGAGGGTTTTGTAGCTCAAGAACAAGGAGATACTGCTGAAAAAAAAAGAAAAATTTGACTCCAAGCAAGAAGATAACAGGAATCACAGAGTAAAGATGAGATCTATATACAAGAATATTGCAAAGATACAACAAAGCTTTTCCACTTGAGTTAATGCAGCTTCAGAAACCCCCCAGTCTGGTAATTCACATCTGATAAACTGGATTCTAAATCTCTTTCATCAACACTTAGAGAATTGGGCCAGCACAGCCAGCAGTAGCAGCAAGAACCTAATACTGTTCCCAACCTTTCCACACCCACATGTGCAGCCACGGCCACAAGGCAGGTCTGCAAAGCCAGTGGGGTGAGTCCCAGTCCCAGAGTGTTACTCTCACCCACTTGAAAGGGCAGGCGTCAGAAGTGCCTCCTAGGCTGCCTCCAACCACACATGGGGTGAAATATTTTACTATGGAGAAAGAGGAGGCCTCCTAAAGTCCAAGGCAAACCAGAGCTCTAGTTCCTGGCAGCTGTCGTCTGGGAGAAACCCTCCAATGTTTGCCATTTGAGGAGGTGGAATCCCACTTTCAGACCCAGGCATCGGACTGCCAAGGACGGCTCTTTTCCAGAGCAAGGAAGGCTTTCCACCCTAGTGCCCTGGAGGCAGTGGAGAGGTGTTACATCCCAGACACTTAGATGTACAGTGGTAAACTGGAGGTTCCTTTACTCTGTTTTGGCGCAAGGAGAAATCCCAACCAGATATTCTCAAGAGGTCATAAATACACAGTTTCCTGACAAAAATATAGAAAATTAAGGAGCTTTGGTAAAGGACAAAATACAACACCAACTTCAATATAAAACAACTTACCATAACATCACTTAATATTCCTTTAGACTTAACATCTTAAAGAGTTGTTGCTATGTCAAATGAGCTAAGTAAATGCTAGGTTGCAAATGTTCCATGAAAGAGGATTAAGAGAAGAAGAGAGAGAGAGAGAGAAGGAGGGAGAAAAAGACAGAAGAGATATAGGAAAACACATATATAGTTATCAGCTCCTCAGGTTCCAGCATGGATGAGATGGAAACTCCAAAAAAGCTGGCTGGGTGTGACACGAGGCAAGCACGTGGAGGTTTTAAGCCCCAGGGCCTCTGTGGATCCCTCCCCCAATGACACTTTTCCATGCCTTAATTATGCCTCCCTGGATGGGGGAGATTTTTAGAGTCCTTTTTAGAATCCAGAAGACGAACGGGACTTTTCCATGCTTCTTGCTTTCAGATAGTTGTTTATTAAAGCTTATCAGAGGAGCTGAGCCACGGATGTGACTCAGAGCAGAGAATGCGAGAGAAAAGGCGAATTATCAAGATTACACAACCTTTTAAAGGTAAATCACCCAATGAAAACCCAAAACGAAAGATATTTTTACTTTTCTACCAATGTTCAATAAATCTTTCTGTCACGTAGAAGGAACTGCGGAATTTTTCACCCAATCCTCTCAATCCACTTTTGCCACAGAACATGGAGTAATAGAAGAAGAAGAAGGTCTGGAGAACAACAATCCTCCATTTTGAAGTTTTTGCTTTTTATCTATTTACTATATTAACAAACCCAACACCTCTAAATTTTCACCCTGTGACAATCTTACATAATGTTCTATCACCTAGTTTACACAAGTGTAGATTCTATTTCTTCCCAGAGGGTAGGTAATTTTCTCCATGGACAAAGGTCAAAGACAGTGTTGTCCAGGGGGGTAGAACACTTCAAAACAGGCAGAGAAATATTCCCTGCACTCTGGACTCCTACATCTCCCCCTTCTGTTTGAACCAAAAACAATTCCTTGACAGCTTTGTCCATGGTTCGTCTGGCACAGTGAAGTATACATGGCACAAATACTAAAAGAATAACAACAGCAATTAACACATACAAACCTATCTTCAAAATTTTTTCTCCAGAACGGTGTAAGATCAAACCAATTGAACATATCGTTCAACAAAGATGCACTTTCTTCTCCGAGTTTAGCTATACCATTCTCTAATTGCTGTATACTTTCATGGATGGATTTTGAATGATCCGACAAATTCATACAACACATACCTTCGAATTCTTCACATCCATGTCCGTGCACTAATAGAAGATAATCAATTGCTTCTCTGTTCTGCAGAGTCGCTTGTCTCACACTTTGAACATCAGTTAACATGTCGCTCAGTGCGAGAGAGACAGCATGGGAATTCTTACTTAGCCAACAGCCTAGTTGATCTAATTGTCTCAAGGCTGCTCCTGCAGCAGCACCAGGTAGAAGGAGAGCTGCAGTAAACCTTTGTCCAAAATTCCAAGCTGTAAGTTTGTCATTACAATCAGATGTATATTGCTCAACAAATCGTTTTTCCCTGTGTTTATGTTCTTTTATCATTTTTGCGTTAGGCGTTAGCAAAGAAAGCTTCCCAATGCTGCATGGACCGCCTTTGACGTTTGAGGGGATTGCAGGCCAAATTCTGTCCCCACAAATAAGAAACATTCCTCGTGGCAATTGCAATGGAGCCTGGTTGAACAATGTGTTCATCTTTACCGTTGAATTGCACCAAGATGTTGCATTTTTATATATTTTGTGATTTGGAGTGACATCTGTTACTTTGTCTTTATTTTGTTTCAACCCTGGAGAACTGAATATCACACAAAACTCCATCTTTGCTGAACCAAGAATTTCCAGTTCCTGAGTTCACACCAGTGTAGATTCTATTTCCTCCCAGAGGGTAGGTAATTTTCTCCATGGACGAAGGTCAAAGACAGTGTTGTCCAGGGGGGTAGAACCCTTCAAAACAGGCCGAGAAATATTCCCTGCACTTTGGACTCCTACACCCCAATGTGGAATTTCTGGTCGCTTGGCCAATTAGGGGCTGGGCTAGAGCCACCCCCCGCCCAGTGTGTGATTGACAGCTCTGCCAGGCTGGGTGGTCTGGGGGGCAGGGCACTGTCTCACCAGAAAGCAAGGCCTGACCCACCCCCAACCACAAACACACACAGGCTTGGCTCGAGATGCTAAATTTATCAAGTCTCTGACAAGCAGTGGTCCCCAGGAGTCCAAGGCCAGCCAGAGCCTTAATTCCTGGCAGCTTTTGTCTGGGAGAAGTCCTCTGACGCTCGCCATTTTAGGAGTCAGAATCCCACTTTCAGCCCTAGGTACCTGGCTGTGAACAATGGCTCTTTACGCAGCAAGGAAACCTTTTCAACCTAGTGTCTCCAGAGGCCACCTCTAGACTGTCCCCGGGACATTGGATTGCCGGGTCTTCCTTCCAATTGAGAAGGGCTGATATTCATGATCAGAACCATGTGGCCAAAAGTGGGATTCTGCCTCCTAAAACTGTGAATATTTTAGGAATCTGAGGAGTGCTCCCAGACGAAAGCTTCCAGGACTGGTGGCTCTAGCTGGCCTTGGACTTCTGGGGGCCACCTCTAAACTTGTTCCAAGACACTGACTTGCAGGGTTTTCCTTCCTATGGAAAAGAGATGATATTCACAGTAAGGCATGCATGGCCAAAAGTGGGATTCCACCTCCTAAAACTGTGAACATCAGGGGATTGCTCTCAGATAAAAGCTTCCATGATTGATGTCTCTGGCTGGCGGTGGACTCCCGGGGGCCACCTCTAAACTGCTCCCAAGACATTGGGTTGCTGGGTTTATCTTCCTATGGAAAAGGGCCAATATTCATGGCCAGGCACACTAGGCTGAAAGTGGGATTCCACCTCCTAAAATGGCAAATGTCAGAGGATTGCTCCCAGATGAAAGTTGCCAGGACTGACGGCTCTGGCTGCTCTTGGACATCCAGGGCATGCCTCTAGACTGACCTTGAGACACTTGGTGAATGGGTTTTCCTTCTTTTACATCTCAGATACTTAAATCAAAATGTTCAAATCAAAGTTCCTTTACTCTGTCTTGGAATAAAGAAGAAATCTGCACCCAATATTCTCAAGAGGTGAAAACCTGTTGTGTTCCACTGTGGGGAACTGCAAGGAGTTCTTTTAAAAACAGATGGTCTAGGATGAAATTAAATCAAAGGAGACAACATTTATCTGAGAATCGTTTATTGGTAACAGAAAAAAAGGAGGGCTAGGAAAGAAAAGGAGGAAGGAAAATGAAAAAGGATGGAGGGAGAGAGAGGGCAGAGACAGAGAGAAAAAGAGGGCATTACCACCAGAAGGTCGGGGAGTGCCATCGAGGTCCAGGCGGTGGGGGTGTGTGCATGCTGCCTGCCGGAGAGCCTGCGCAGCTCTCGGAGAGGTGTGGCCCCGCAGGCACAGCTCCCATGGTGACAGGTGGCCAGATGCGAGATGAGTGAGTGGGTGCTTGGGCAGGAGGTACGGGACCCTGGACAGGGTCGCAGCAAGGATCGCGGTGGCAGGCTGGATCCGAGGCAGGCAGGGCTGGATGCAGGGACGAAGCAGGCAGGGCGGTGGTCAGGGAGGCAGGACAGACGCGAGGGCAAGCAAGAGCCAGCGAGGGCAGGAGAGCCAAAAGGCAGGCTGGAGCCAGGGCAAAAAGGACAAAAAGTGGGCTAGGGCCAGGGTGAAGAAGCCTCAAAAGATCCTGATGCAGTTACTTTATACCCCCTGGCCCCTCCCAAAGTCTGCCTGCTGACAGGACACCATTGGCCCAGTCCAACCTTCCACTGCAGTCCATCGGTGGAGATCTTTCACCATGTGATTCAAGAGGCCTCTCTGGGGAATACAGTGTCTCCTGCTGACTGCGTGTCCCATGTGAGGTGTGAAATGTTTGCCAGGCAAAGTCTCCCCAGAGACAAGGCTTTCCCTTACCTTCTCCTAGCTGCCTCCTACAAGTGGCACATGTGCACCTCGTCCCCCACATGCCTCTGACAACCAGTGTTGAGACAAATCGAAACTAAATTGGGTCCTCACAAAACCACACTGAAGTTTACTAGCAAAAATATAGAAAATTAAGGAAATTTTGGCAAAGGATTGAATACAACACTGAATTCAATATAAAACACTTATTATTGCATTACTTAGCATTTACTTAGTATTAACTTAGCATAAACTTAGCCTCTACTTAGCCCATTTAACCTAGAGACAATTTAAACTTAGGAAATGTTAAGGTACCCACAAGGTTCCATGAAAAGTGAAGAAAGAGAACAATGGAAAGACAGAACAGGTACAGAAAAATACACATGTAGTAACCAACTCCAAAGATTCCAGCACGGGTGAGATGGAAACTCCAAGAAGCTGTCAGGGTCCAAAGGACTGGCCTTTTAAGCCCTTGGTCCTTTGAGAGCCTGCCTCCCAGATGGGAATTCTGGTTGCTCGACCAATCAGAGGCTGGGTTAGCACCACCACCAGTATGTCATTGATTGACGCCTCAGTCAATCAAGTTTTGGGTTAGCACTGCCCCCAAGGTCCAATGATTGACACCTCTGTAAGGGCTTGGGCCGTCTGGGGCGGGCCAGAGCACTATCTCACCTAGCAAAGCACAGCCTGCTGTACCGCTTACCACACACACAAGCAGGAATTCCAAACACCCCAAGAAAGGGCTCGAGACACTAAACTTCTGTAGTTTCTGAAAAAGGGGGAATCCCTCTTTTGGCCCCAGATGCATCGCTGCAAACAATGGTTCTTTCCCACAGCAAAGAAAGCTTTCCACTCTAGTGTATCCAGGGCAGCTCGGAGGAGGCCTTCGAGAGTCCAAGTGAGCCAGAGCCCTAGTTCCCAGCAGCTTTTGTCTGGTAGAAATCCACTGACATTCGCAATTTTAGAAGGCAGAATCCCACATTCGGCCCTGGGTGCCTGGGCTGCACACGATAGCTCTTTTCCACAGCAAGGAAAGCTTTACACCCTAGTATCTCAGAGGCAGTTCAAAAGGAGGCCCCTGGAAGTCCAAGGAAAGCCAAAATCCTACTTCCAGGAACATTTCCTCTGGGAGAAATCCTCTGACATTGGCCAATGTAAGAGGTGGAATCCCACTTTTGGCCCCAGGTGGCCGGCAGCAAACGATGGTCCTTTTCCACAGCAAGGAAAGCTTTCCACCCCAGTTTCCCAGGGGCAGTTGGGAGGAGGCCCCCAGGACTACAAGGCCAGCCAGAGCCCTAGATTCTGGCAGCTTTTGTCTGGAAGGAATCCTCCAGGGTTTGCCATTTGATGACGCATGATCCAAATTTCATCCCTGGATTCCTGGGCGCAAACGATGGGTCTTTTCCACAGCAAGGAAAGCTTTCCACCCAAGTGCCTTGGGGGCAGTTGGGAGGAGGCCTTCAGGAGTTCAAGGTCTGCCAGAGCACCAGTTCCTGGCAGATTTCATCTGGGCAAAATCCTTTGGGACTCACCATTTGAGGATTCTGAGTTCCACTTTTGGACCCTGGCACCTGGGCTGCCAATGATGCCTCTTTTCCACAGCAAGGAAAGCTTTCTACCCTAGTGTATCCAGGGCGGTTCAGAGGAGGCCCCACGAGTCCAAAGCCAGCCAGAGTCCTATTTCCAGGCAGCTTTCTTCTGGGAGAAATCCTCCAACGTTTGCCATTTGAGGAGGTGGGATCCTGCTTTTGGCCCTGGACACCTTGGAAAAAATGATTTCTCTTTTCCAAAACAGGAAAGCTTTCCACCCTAGTTTCTCAGGGGCAGTTGAGAGGAGGCCCTCATGAGTCCAAGGCCTGTCAGAGCCCTACTTCCTGACAGCTTATGTTTTGGAGAAATCCTGTGATGTTCGCCATTTAAGAAGGAGGGATCCCACTTTCATCCCCGGACGCCTGGGTGCGAATGAAGGCTCTTTTCCGCAACAACGAAAGCTTTCAACCATAGTGTCTCAGGGGCAGTTTGGAGAAAGCCCCCCGAAGTCCAAGGCCTGCCAGAGCCTTGGGTCCAGGCTGCTCTCCTCCAGGAGGAGTCTTCTGACATTTTCCATTTTATGTGGCAGGATACCACTTTTGTCCCCAGGTGTCTGAGTGGGAACAATGGCTCTTTTTCACAGCAAGGAAAGCTTTCCACCCTAGTGTTTCATTGGCAGTTTGGGAGGAGGCCTCCAGGTGTCCAAGGCCAGCCAGAGCCCTACTTCCTGGCAGCTTTTGTCTGGGAGAAATCCTCCAACGTTCACCATTTGAGGAGGCAGAATCCCAATTTCAGCCCTTGGTGTGAACAATAGCTCTTTAGCACAGTAAGAAGGCTTTCACCCGAGTGTCTGGGGGGCAGTTCAGAGGAAGCCCATAGGAATCCAAGGCCAGCCAGGGCCCTAGTTTCTGGCAGCTTTCTTCTGGGAGAAATCCTGTGATATTCACCCTTTGAGGAGGCTAAATCCCACTTTTTGCTCCAGGCGCCTGGGCATGAACAATTGGTCTTTTCCAGAGCAAGGAAACTTTTCCACCCTAGAGTCTATGGGCCTGTTGGCGATTGAATCTTGGACTCAGACCGGCAGGGAATCTGAATTGTTTATTCAAAGGAGTTGGTTTTATATACCTTTCTAAGGCACAGTATTTCCTTATGTGGCGTGACCTATCCCATGTTGCCACATCAGCAACACACTTCGTAGGGGTCTGCTGCGTGACACCTCCTCCCTCCAGGGTCTGGTGAAGAAAAGCCTCTCTGTGCTGCCATGTGCTCCTTTGTTCTGCCATGTGCCTTTGCAGGCAGGTTTTACAGCGCACAACCCAGTTCTCTCTTATAATTCCCCACAGGGGCCGTTCAGAGGAGGCCCACAGGAGTCCAAGGCCCATCAGAGCCCTACTTCCTGGCATCCTACATTTTGGAGAAATCCTGTGACATTTGCCATTTGAGTAGGTGGGATCCCACTATTGTCCTCACATGCCTAGGCTTGAACAATGGCTCTTTTCCACAGCAACGGAAGCTTTACACCGCAGTGCCTCAGGGGCAGTTCAGAGGTGGCTCCCAGGAGTCCAAGGCCTGCCAGAGCCCTAGTGCCTGACAACTTACTTCTTGGAGAAAGCCGCCAATATTTGCCATTTGAGGAGGTGGAATCCCACATTTGGCCCTGGGCATCTCGGCTAAAAATGATGGCTATTTTCCAAAGCAAGTAAAGCTTTCCACCCTAGTGTCTCATTGGCCGTTTGGAGGGATCCCACAGGAGTCCAAGGCCAGCCAGAGCCCCAGTTCCCAGCAGATTTCTTCTGAAAGAAATCCTCCCTTGTTCGCCACTTGAGGAGGCCAAATCCCACTTTCAGCCCTGGGTGCCTGGACTGTCAATGAAGCCTCTTTTCCACAGCAAAGAAAGCATTCCCCCCAAGTATCTTGGGAGCAGTTCAGAGGAGGCCCCTGGGAGTCCAAGGCCAGCTGGAGTCCTGTTTCCAGGCAGCTTTCCTCTGGGAGAAAACCTCCAACACTTGCCATATTTGTGGATTGAGTGAGAGCTTTGGACAAGCCCTGCCTTAGGCTCAGATTTTTAGCAGGAGCTCTGCTTAGGTGACCCGCACCTAAATTGCTCTTGCTTGCTGGTTCTTAAGAATGACTGATTAGGTCTATTATAAAATGAATTATTTATTGAATATACATGAGGTAACAGACAAAAGGCCTTAAACAGAGTTACTTACTACACAGTATAAAACAAAAGAACTACTAGCAGATTACATAAAACAGTGCACAACAGAAAGGTACCTATATTATAGCTAGCAAAGAAATAGTATAGATTAGGAGTCAAGGTACTGTACCACTGTATGATAGTGTACACAGATTCCTTTCACTCAACCCTCAAGAGAGTAACCCCAAAGCAGTGTCCCAACTTCAGGGAAAAGCCCCACACATTTCTAGGGAATGTGCAGAAGACTTCTGCTTTATGAAAGTTTGGTGTAGCTTTTATAGTTTGTAAAGTGAAGTGTCTGTCAGTCAGAAATTCCAGCTTATCTTTCCATATCTGCTTCCACAGCAAGATGTCTAGTGTCAGCTGAAAGCATCAGTCCCATGGCAGCAAAATAACTCACTACAAGGCAAACTGTCCTGATTGAGTTACTTCACCAAGGCTCGTGTGAGGCTCATGTGAGAGCAAGATGCCCTGAGTTATTGCACCAGCTAACAAACAACAGATAAACTCTCCTGTGGCGGGGACAGATGTCCTGCTACAGTAGGGCAAGCCCAAGGAAGAAAGGGATAAGTAGATCAAAGGTGAGGGGTGGGCACGCAGGGTAATACAAGGTATTTGCCTTTCCTTGGTTTGCCTTTTTCACCCCTTCCTGGCCTGACTTTGCCTTCCATGCCCATCCCCTCCCTTTTCTTGCCCTTCCTTTCCTTCTCAAAACTCGCATTCCCTTACTGACCCCTGTGTCCTTCCCTTTCTCTTCCTTACTCTCCATTGCCTTGCATTGACTTGCTCAGCCATCCCCTACCTTGACTTCCCTACTGCTTTTTTCCTGGCATTGCTGTGCATTGCCTGTTCCTCTTAGGACGCTCATTGCCTTGCCTATCTAGCACATCCCTTGCCTTGCACTGCCTAACACTCCCCTGGCTTGCGTTGCCTGCATGCCCGTACCCCACTGTGACATGCCTAATGATTTCTTCCCTGGCCTGGCATTGCCTTGCCTGCCCTTCTTTCGATTTCCTTTGCCTTGCCTACCCACACCTTGCATTGCTTTATTGACCCCTCTGTATCCTTCCCTTGCCCTTCCTTCCCATCCATTGCCTTGCATTGCCTGGCTAACCTGCCCCCCACCTTGACTTCCCTAATGCTTTTTGCCTGTGCCTCTCATTGCCTTCCCTAACCCTCCCTTACCTCCCCTTTGCCCTTCCTGCTCAGCCTTGCATTTCCTTGTTATTCATGACAATCGCTTCCTTTCCTTTCATATCCCAACCTTTGATTGCCTTCCCCAGGCTTCCAAATAATTCCCTTGCACTTCCTACCATGGTATTGCCTGGCATTGCTTTGCTCACCCATCTACCACCTAGACTTCCCTCATCCGTTTTTTCCAGTTCTTGCCTTGTCTGCTCCTCACATTGCCTTTGTAGAGTCCCAGGGTTTCAAGAGCAGATTACAGGTGACCCACACAAGGTCAGGGCCAGGCAGATCTGTCTGTCCTGGCAAGTTTTCTCTCACAGAAATACTATGATGTAACACTCACTTACCTTGCCTTGTTAGACCAACAGTTTCCTTGCCTTGCCCTACTAACCCTCCTTTGCCTTGTATTACCTTGCATGCCCATCCCCCACCCTTGGCCTGCCTACTGCTTTCCTCCTTGGCCTTGCCTTGCCAGGCCTACACCTTGTTTGCATTTCCTTGCCATTTGTGGGATCTGATGTGGCTGACAGCTAGTCTGAAGGCCTCACAGAGCTTGATTTAAAAACAGTAAAAATCTACCTGCAAGAAACTGCAGTCACAGTGAAAGCCACAGTGACAGCTAAGAAGATAATCAATGAAAGAAAATGTTCCTGCTATGTAACATCAAGACCATATAAGAGGGAACTTGCATATAATATGTAACTAATTGCTCGTATAGCTAATTGTATTGCCGTTTGAATGGTCATTGTTTTTTAGACAGCCCTGTCATTGTTCGTTAAGCAGCCAATCATAATGAGCCACAGCAATTGTGAAGAGGTATAAGAGCAATAGCTGAGAATAATAAAAATCTTTGCTTCTTATGGCTTTGGATTACAGTAAGTGTGTGTCATGTGTCCGTCTCTACTGCAACAAATGGTGATCCCCCGACATGATTCCTGGACCTAGGACATGGTCGGGAGCAAAAGGGAAGCGTGATCCAAAGAGCCTGCCTGGAGAGCAGGAAGCCTGCTTGGGATAGCAGGGAGTTTTGGCAGGGTGAAGTGCCAAGGTGACGAGCGGCCAACATAGCTTTGAGAGCAGAGGGTTCTGCTATTGACCCGGGTCAAGACTTTGACACCTTAATTGAAGACCTTAATTCATTGAGCTGAGCTGTTGGCAACAATTTTTATATGCGGAATAATTTGACTAGCCAGGAGAAGATTGTGCTGTCTACATGGAAATCCTTGTTAAAAAGCACGGGTGCTAGCACTACAGACTATGCACTGAGAAGTATATTATTGTGGGTGAAATCTCATGATTTTCCGGCAGATGGGAGTGTTGCTTTTAGTATAAGCTCCTGGAATGCTGTTGGGGAAAAGCTGTGGGAGGCTGTTTCTCATGGAGACAAAGAGGTACAGAGGTTGGAAACAACCTGGCATTTGCTCTTTGAAACTTTAAAACAATGGAAAAAAGAGCAGGAAAAAGCAGAGGGAGGGCAGCTCGGTGAAAAGGCAGAAGCAACTCCTACGGAAGACAATCTGATGGAACCAGAGGAGGAAATGGGTGCTGTTTAGAAAGGGCAGCTCCTGATATGCCTGAGACTCAAAAGGCTTTTGTTGAAAACTGCAATCCTGATAAAAAGTTGTATTCCTCCCCAAAACACTATGTGCCACCAACCTATCCTTCTCCTAGAGAACTTGTGCAGCAGGAGCAAATATATCCCTCGCCTGCTGATCAGCTGGCAGAGATAACTTTAAAAGAACAGAGAGCAGATATTACTGCACTGCCTGCTCCTACAGCCCCCCCACCTCTATCCCCACCATCTGCACAGCCACTCATGAAACCATTCTCGCAGTTGTTTCCACCACTGCCAAAAGACACTGACAGTGAGACTGACAGTGACAGTGGGGATGAGAGGGAGATTAAGCAGAGACTCTCGGAAGTCATCTCGGGGCAGGAGTGTTCTCAGGAAAGTGAATGTGGCCTTCACCACTCTAAAAAAGCTTGGAAAAGCAGACCTTGGACACTGCCTCCTTGTCAGGTGACAGTGCAGCCGAGACAGCCTGGTCAGTTTTGGGAGCAAGTCAAACAGAAGGGTCTCGAGTGTGGAAAGTGGGAGCTGGTTGAAAAGTTGGGTGTGCCTAATGCCGGGGGTAGTGCTAGTGCTGGTGCTAGTGCAGAAGGAGATGCTCAGGTGTATCCAGTGTTTAAGGCTTCACCAGGATCTAATCAACAAGATAGCCATAGTGTGATTGCATGGAAAGTGGTTCAGAATTTACAGATGAGAGTTGCTAAATATGGTCTGAGGTGTCCAGAAGTTATGCAAATACATCGGGTAATAAATACTGATCTGATATTAAGCATCTTGCTCAAGTGTTATTTCAACCTGTGCAATTTGGGGGTTTTGAGAGTCATTGGAGACAGATGGCAGAAAGAGCTGCACTGGAAAATATGCATTGGCCACAAGATGACCCTAGATGTGCAGTTGGATCTGATGCCCTAATTGGGGAAAATGCATTTGCTAACCCTGATTTGCAAGCTAAATGGCATCCTTCAATTCTCGAGCAATACCAAAAAATAGGTATGGGAGCATTGCTAAGAAACATAGAAATGGCCTCTCCCAAACCTCAATATGTAAAAACAGTACAGGGAACAAAAGAGTAGTTTCTGCAATTTGTAGGAAAGGTTGCTGCGTCCTTGGAGAAACAGGTAGAAGATGAAAATCTAAGACAGATGTTATGTAAACAGTTGTCTCGGGATACTACTGATGCCTTAGGTTTTAACTTTAACATTTTTTAAACTCTGTACTGCTTAGTGTGCAACTTTGAAGCTTCTTGTAGCCTGTTACTTTCTGCTCTCTCATGCTAGTTAGACACAACAAAGCCTCTCCGGACTGCTCTTCAAGGACACCTGGACTATCCTGAGCCCAAGGGGTGTAAACCAAGGAGTCTCTGAAGGGGGTGTAGCTAAGGGGAATTACATCATTTAACTGGGGTTTTAATTGGAGAATTGACCCTGATATGCAAATGAACCAAACTTATAAAAGTGTGGAAAACTCGTGACCTGTTGTCCATCTTGGGGTCCATCTTGGCAATAGCCTCTGGCTCCCCAGGGTGTACCTTGAAGGCCCTTCAAATAAATACCTACTTTTGTTCCTTTACTCTGTCTAGTCTCTGTGTCTAGGAGGCCTGATAAGGCCTCAGTTCTTTGGTGACCGCGGCAGGATGACGAGGCTTCCGAAAATCCTCTGGGACTCAAAAAGATCCAGCTCAGCTCCCCCCCCCTTGCCGGCACCCGGGGAGGCAGTTGCTACAGTCCAGGAGGCAGAGGAGCCCCAAGAGCCCAGAACACCCTCCAGATCCAGCACAGAGGCACGTGAGTAACTGAATAAAGGTAGTATTCTGTTAGCACCGGAGTTAAGTATTAAGAGATCTCTTTGTTTGTTTGGGGACTCGCAAGGGTCCCGGCAGGGGGTTTCATTTGGTGTTTCCCCCTTTTGTTAGTTTGTCAGCTCGTGAGAGCTTGACAGGGAACTCGTGTGCGAGTTCCAGAGAATTTGATTTTCCCTCTGTTGGTTTGTTGCTAGGTTGTGTCTAGCCAACGCCCTTTGGCATCCAGCCAAGTGGCGCAGTGGGTTAGCGGCTGCAGTTTAAACCCTCGGGTTTACGGGTTTAAATCCTCCTTTTTTCTAGTCTTCTCTTTGTACTTTATCGAGTGTTTTAGATCGCTTTGCTTTATTTCTGTGAACTTCTCTGTTTATAAGCATAAAACCATGAGCGGTAATATTTCTCGTATGGAGAAAGAAATACCACAGGACTCACCTTTAAGTTTAGTATTAGATAACTAGAAAAAATTGACTGGCAAAGAAAAAACCCTTACAAAAGCAGAATTAATTCAGCTTTCCACAGTGATCTGGCCAGCTTATAGATTAGACAACTGGCAAAGCTGGCCCCAATTTAGTAGTCTAAATAAAGAATTAATATTGAATTTAATATCGTATCACCGAAAAGATCAGTGTTTCTTAGAACTAAAATATGCGAAGCTCTTCTTGGCTGCATCTAAGTTACAACTATCTAAAAGAGAGCATATAGTATTTCTAGAGAAAAGAAAAGAAAAAAAGGTTAAAAAGTCTATGTCGGACTCGACAAAGAGGGAAGATACAGAGATAGATCTGATAGCTCCTGCCTTGAGAATGGGCCCCCCTCCTCCTCCTCCCCCTCCTCCTCCTCCTCTTCCTCCTCCTCTCCCTCCTCCTCCTCCTTCTCAGTCGAGGGGGGTGGGGGGGGGAGGACAGGCAGCTTTAAGTGAATTCCTGCCGGTGAAACAGGAGAAGGAGGAGGAACTGAGAAGAAAGGACAGCCAGCGTGTGCAGCCTACGGCACCGCCCTTAAAAGTGAAGCCAGAAAACAAGGTTTTCCACCAGGAGGGCGGGGAGAGAACCTCCCACAGGGAGGGTGGCGTTCCTCCCTCTCCCAGGCGTCGGAGTCTCCATGACAACGCCGCGCGCCGAGAGGCTGGCTCGGAAGATGACGTCATCGAAGCGCGCCGGCCCAGGGACAGTGCCCGGGCGCTGCGGCGGAGCAGGTCCCTGTCAGTGATAGCCGGTACCGGAACGGGCCGGGGCAGAGCCGACACAGCCGATTCCTCGGAATCAGACAGCTCTCACTCAGGCAGCTCCTCTGAAGAGGAAGATGAGATAGCTGCTTTAAGCAAGCAAAAGAAGAGAAAGATAGCAAGAAAAGCAATAAGAGAGCAGAGCCCAATTGCTAAACGGACCAGAGCAAAAAAAGAGCCAGTTTTACAAGCCCCTCTGAGACAGGCTGCGGGTAATCAAGGGCCAATCTATGTGAAAGTTCCGTACTCCCTCATAAAATTAGAACAGTAAAAGAGTACAGTAAGAAAATATAAAAAAAATCCAGACAAAGTGGCTATTTTGGTACAAAGAGCAATTAAAACACAGAATCCTAACTAGAGTGATTTAGGAGTTATGATAGAGACATTGCTTGATCCCACTGAAAGGCAGATGGTAAACAAAGCTATTACAAACTCTGTGGAATCAGGCATAGCTAACGGGACGCTACAAGGTACGGTTGCAGAAATTTTTCCAACAGATGATCCAGGGTGGGACCCCAATGTACCAGCACAAATGCAAAGATTAAAACAGTATCAAGATCTCATAGTATATGAGTTAAAGCATGGTGTCCCTAAAGCTCTTAACTGGGCAAAGCTTTACGAAGTGAAGCAAGGTCCTAAGAAAACTCCGACTAATTTTTTAAATAAGTTAAAAGAAGCTTCCACCAAATATACAAACATAAATCCTGATACAACAGAAGGGGGGAACCACCTAGCTTATTTGTTTATAAGTCAGGCTTCAAGTAATATAAGAAGAAAGTTGCAAAAGTTAGAGGGAGTTCAAGACATGAGTAAATTGTTAAAAGTAGCCTGGAGAGTGTTTCAAGATAGAGACTCAAGTGATAGAAAGAAACCCTCTCCTAGAAAGAAAAGTAGTCAAGAAAAGTCATCTAAGAAAGCTTCTCCCCCCAGGGACAAAGACACATGCGCTTATTGTAAAAAAAAAAAAGGCATTAGAAGGCTGACTGTCCAATGTTGAAGAAGACACCCCCAGTTCCCCAGCTCCCATTGAAACAAGACTCAGAATGATGGGGACTGGAGGCTTCTCCCCCAGCAGAGCCTTTGGTTATAGCCAAGCTGGGGAAAGATGATATAAAATTTCTGGTAGACACTGGTGCGGCATATTCTGTGTTAAATACTCTAGAAGGAAAACTGAGTCATGAAACTGTTCATGTTGTTGAGGCGACAAAGGTAACTGAAACACGGCCTTTCTTCCAACCTTTGAAATTTAAACTAGGGAAACACTGGGTAACTCATCAATTTCTTTATATGCCTAACTCCCCTAAACCATTGCTGGGGCGGGATTTGTTAGAGAAATTAAAAGCTGAAATCAAATTTAAAAAAGGAGAAGGTGTACGAGTTATAATTCCAGAAACTAAATTTGTCGAAGTTGCTGCACTTTTTATACAGGATGGATGCGGTGAAATCCCCATTAAAGTTGAAAATGCTGTCAATCCAATTGTGTGGGCCAGTGATGTTCCAGGAAGATCCAAACAGGCAGAACCAGTGAGCATTGCACTCAAACCAGGAGCCACACCGGTAAGGCAAAAACAATATCCTTTAAAGTTAGAAAGTCGTAAAGGATTGGCACCTATAATTAAAAAGTTCCTCCATCATGGGTTATTAGTGCAATGTGAGTCCAAGTATAACACGCCAATCCTTTCAGTGAAGAAAGCTGATAGTAAAAATTATCAGTTAGTCCAAGATTTGAGGGCAATTAACAGAATTACAGAAGACATACACCCAGTGGTAGCCAACCCATATACACTTTTGACCACACTGACAGACAAATTAAGGTAGTTTACTGTAGTAGATCTGAAAGGTGCCTTTTTCTGCATACCTGTGCATAAAAACAGCCAGGAGCTTTTTTCTTTTGAGTGAGAAAATCCCGAAACAAGAAGGAAAAGCCAACTTACTTAGACAGTCCTACCCCAGAGTTTCAAGAATAGCCCAACAATATTTGAAAATCAGCTAGCAAAAGAATTAAAAGACTGGAAAAAACAAGAGCCAGGAAGAGTTATCCTTCAGTATGTTAATGACATCTTAATCCCAGCTAAAACTAGAGATAACTGTATTCAATTCACTGTAAGCTTGTTAAACTTTTTAAGACAAAGTAGATACAGAGTTTCCAAAGACAAAGCACAGATCGCCAAAGAAGCAGTAGTTTACTTGGGACTTAAGATCTTCCGTGGACACCGACAGCTCAGCAAAGAACGGAAAAAAGCCATCTGCCGACTTCCAGAGCCCCGCAACGTGAGAGAGATGCAAGCTTTTCTAAGAATGGCAAGTTAGTGTCAGTTGTGGATAGCAAATTATAGATTGTTGGTGAAACCCTTGTACAGAGCAATAAAAGCAGCTAAAAATGGCATTATAACTTAGACTGAAAGCACAAGGGCTGCATTTAAACAGCTGAAACACTCTCTAATGTCAGCTCCAGCACTGGGCTTACCAGACTTGACTAAGCCTTTTGAACTTTTTACACATGAGAAACTTAATGTGGCACTGGGCGTACTAGCACAGCGCCTCAGAAGCCAACGGAGGGCTGTGGCCTACTTTTCCAAACAGATAGACAATGTTAGCCAAGGGTGGCCTGGGTGTTTAAAAGCCGTAGCGGCTACAGTCATCCTGATTCAAGAGGCCCGAAAACTCACCCTTAGACAACACATTGTGGTGTATGTGCCACATGCAGTAGCAGCAGTACTCGAGCAGAAAGGAAGACACTGGCTGTCAAGCAATCGAATGCTTAGATATCAGTCACTGCTGTTAGAACAGGATGATGTTACCCTGAAAACAACTTCTGTTGTTAACCCTGCCATGTTTCTGTCCTCCACCTTAACTGATGACGTGCCTGAGCACGACTGTTTGCAGACAATCGAAGAAGTCTATTCCAGCAGACCAGACCTGAAGGACGTGCCCCTAGAAAATCCAGATTGGGAGCTGTTTACAGATGGAAGCAGCTTCATAAAAAATGGTAAACGAATGACAGGTTATGTAGTAACCACCCAAGACAAGGTGATCAAGGCGAAAGCCCTGCCAGCCAATGTGTCATCACAGAAGGCCGAACTGATTGCATTAACAAGAGCCCTAGACCTGAGCAAAGGGAAAAAGGTAAATATATGGACGGACTCTAAATATGCATTTAGTGTTGTCCATGCCCATAGAGCCATCTAAAAAGAGAGAGGACTGTTGAACGCTCAAGGTAACCAGATCAAACATGCTGAACAAATCCTTGCCCTTTTAGAAAGCATCAAAAAACCCACAAGAGTAGCTATCATGCATTGTAAGAGTCACCAGAAAGAGAAAACCACTCCAGAATTAAGAAATCGCTTTGCTGATGCAACAGCAAGAAGGGCTGCAGAAAAAGGGATTCTTGCAGTAATTCCACAAAAAAAGATTGATTTGTCAGGGTTCACCCCAAAATATGATCAGGCAGACCACAAGTTAATTAAGTTTCTTAAGGCTGAGATCACAGAAAATGGATGGGCTGTTACACCTGCAAATCAGGTTGCAGTCCCACCTCTAATTCTTCGGAAGCTAGCTTGAAGAGGGTGGATGCTGAAGGCTTGGCTGCGGAGAGATTTTCCAGCTTTCTGCCAGTGAACGTGTGAAAGTCTTGCTTCCACACGGATGCTGGCTGAAAACAGTTAAGAGGTTTTTTGTAAACCAATCCCTTTATCTTGCAGGTGCAAGACTGTTATGAAGTATTGTTATGATACTGACTAGAGAAATATTTTGAAATAGGTGTTGTAGGGTTCAGCCAATCATCCTGAGAGGTGGTTGGCCAAAGGACCAATGACCTTATGCCATGCAAGTATACCACTAAGATATATAAGCGAATTTGTAAATTAATAAAAGGTTCCATTTCTTTCCTGGATCGTGTCTATGTCGCTTTCTCTCCGTCCTCTGCACAACAGTGACAGAAGAGAACATGAAAGCATGCATTTCGGGGTTGAAAATCTTCTGAAACATCTGGAAAAGGTAGTAATAGGAAAGGGAATGACAGATATTGTACAATCAGTAGTGAGCAAGTGTGAAATCTGCTGCAAAAAACAATCCTGATATGAGGAAAAGACTTGTGTTAGGAGTAACAAAGGCAGAAGATCTTCCTGGAGATTACTGGCAAATAGACTTTGCTGAGTTACCACACAAAGAAGGATACAGGTACATATGGGTATTGGTTGACCCCTTCAGCAGATGGCCTGAAGCTTACCCCTGTCGCACTAACACAGCCAAAGAGGTGGTGAAAGTTTTGCTTAATCATATAATACCAAGGTTTGGGGCTCCTTTGGGTATGTCCTTGGACAGGGGACCACATTTTGTTGCAAACGTGATTCAAGAAGTTAGCTGGATTTGGGGAATTGCTTGGGATCTGCATACACCTTACAGACCCCAAGCAAGCGGTAAAGTGGAACGCATGAATGAGACTCTTAAGGCACAAATTAGCAAAATCTGTCAAGAGACATCCATGACATGGGTTCAGGCCTTGCCTATAGCTTTACTGAGGATCGGCATACAACCGAGGCAGAGGGATAACATCAGTCCCTATGAAATATTGTATGGCAGGCCATATCAAATTCCACATGTTCCAGGAGAAAGTCACATGAGGGGAAAACTTGATTTACAGAAATATTGTATGGCTTTAGGTTCTACTTTGCAGAAGCTCCAGAATTACATCTGTTATCCAGACCCATAGGACTGGACACACCTGCACATCCCTTCCAGCCTGGAGACTGGGTCTATGTCAAGTGGTGGGACAGTGATCCTCTACAGGCCAAGTGGAGAGGACCATTCCACATTTTGCTGACCACCCTCATCGCAGTCAAAGTCGCTGGCAAAGGACCTTGGATTGACTACTCCAGAGTTAAGAAGGCTTCTGCTCCTGAAACAACTGAGAAAACAGAGACTGATACAAATGAAGTTGATGTAGCTTAAATTATTTTTCCTGTGTTTATTATCTACACAGCTGGTAACCCTGACTCAGGTTTGGAACCAAATTTTGCATATGATTCTAGTCCAAAGTGTATCCAAAGACATTTATTTCGATACAAAACTAATAATTGATATGTAAACTGAAGTGGAAAGATCAACAAAATTTGTTTACAATTTGAGAACTAACTTAGATCTTACACTGAATAACGTTCAAAGCTGATTGTGTCTTCCACACCTTGGTTTCATGGTTACCAAACTGACCCTGGATTAAAGACTGTTTATAATGATTGTAATTATAATTCTTGTTTATAGATATATACTTGCGGGAGAACAGGACTCTTGAACATCGAATCAATGTGATTTCGCAAAAGCCGTTTATTGTTTACATTACACTATACTTACGCATTTTTGCAGCTGTAGTTCACACGATCACGCACTACTTGATTGGTCTCTCTATGTTGTCCACGCACTCTGCATGCACCTTTCAGAAAACCTGCTTGGTTCTAGTCCACGATGGTACAGTCCTTCTTTGTCTGCCCTTTTTTGCTGTCTTGTTATTCCATTTTCCAACGTCTTCCTTCTTAATTTGGCACTGCTTACATTCCTGTAGCCTTGACGAATTCTTGAGGGCTCTGATAAGGGTAACTGAAGATAACTTGGCTGGGGCACCCTGACAGGATTCGAGTGCCTTACAACATATACTGCTGTTGGACATATATTATTAGTAGATATTTTGAATATTTAGAATAGAGTCTCGACAAGGTAGAGGCCTTGTCAAGCCTCTAAAGGGGGGAAATGATGCCTTAGGTTTTAACTTTTTTATTTTTCAGATTCTGTACTGCTCAGTGTGTAACTCTGAAGTTTCTTGTAGCCTGTTAATTTCTGCTCTCTCATGCTAGGTGGACATAACAAAGCCTCTCCGGGCCTGCTCTTCAAGGACACCCAGACCGTCCTAGGCCCAAAAAATATAAACCAAAGAGTCTCTAAGGGGGGCAAGCGAAGGGGCAATTATATCATTAAACTGAAGCTTTAATTGGAGAATTAACCCTGATATGCAAATGAACCAAACCTATAAAAGTGTGAAGAACTCATGACCTGTCGTCCATCTAAGGGTCCATCTTGGCTCCCCAGGGGGTGCCTGTGAAGGCCCTTCAAATAAATACCTACCTTTATTCCCTTGTTCTTGTCTAGTCTCTGTTTTTAGGTGGCCTCTTAAGGCATCAACTATTCCAGAAAATACTCACATTGCTCAACTTGTGCCTTTTAAGTCGTGTTCCCAAGACAGAACAACGAATTTGTGGAGATGGAGCCTTCGGATCCACCGAAACACTGCAGGTTTTCTGGGCCAAAGACATCTCTGGTCAGCGACCGCACATGACATGTGCCCCTCACTTTTCCAGGTGCCAGCCCATCGCACATTCGACTTCGAGGTTTAATTGATACAGGTGCTGATGTCTCCATTGTTTCTTTTTCTGCATGACCTCCTGCCTGGCCTTTGATTCCTGTGGGGTCAGCCATCGCAGGATTGGGAGGAACAACACAAAGTTACTTAAGCACACAACCTGTACTAGTCAAAAATGAGGAAAGACAAACAGCCACAATTCAACCTTATGTTGCCGCAGCACCATTGAACCTATGGGGACAGGATGTGTTAGCAGCCTGGGGGGTGAGAACTGGCATGGATTTTTGATAGGGGCCACTGTGCAGAAGAGTGCACAGTATCCTACACTGCCTTTGCAGTGGCTCACAGAACGGCCAATCTGGAAAAACCAGTGGCCCCTATCAAAGGAGAAATTAGTCGCCCTTCATGAATTGGTTCAAGAACAATTACAGCAGGGACATATTGAACCATCTACAAGTCCTTGTAACACACCTGTTTTTGTAATTAAGAAAAAGTCAGGGAAATGGAGTTTGCTACACGACCTCAGAAATATTAATGCAGGATGGAAAGCATGGGGGCACTGCAGCCTGAAATGCCCTCACCTACAATGATACCTACGGGGTGGGACATTTTAATTGTTGATTTAAAAGATTGTTTTTTCACAATTCCATTACACCCTCAGGACATACCAAAATTTGATTTCACTGTACCTTCAATTAACAATGCTGAACCTGTAAAGAGATATCAATGGAGGGTCTTACCTCAAGGTATGAAAAATAGCTCCACTATTTGTCAATGGTATGTAGCACAAGCTTTATCTGGAATTCGTGAACAGTTTCCTGGTTCATATTGCTATCATTATATGGATGATATACTGGTAGCAACACCAACTCAGGAAGAATTGCTGAAGATACAACCCCAATTACTTGCCGCCTTGCATTCCTATGGATTACAGGTGGCTCCAGAAAAAGTGTAACACCCTCCTTGGAAATATTTGGGAGTCAAAATTCTGGAACAAACGATATGGCATCAAATGTACAATTCTGAAATTCTATTAAAACTTTAAATGATGCTCAAAAATTGTTAGGTATCATCAACTGGTTACGTCCTTACTTGGGACTAACCACAGCACAGTTGTCTCCTTTGTTTGATACATTGAAAGGAGACCCAGATTTAAATTCACCTTGAACCCTGACTCCTGAAGCACAGCAAGCACTGGATGGGGTCCAGCAGGCTGTTTCCACAAGACAAGTCTACAGAATAGATCCCTCTATTGATACCACTGTTTTTATTACCATTCCAGATCTTCATCCTACAGGTATCATTGGCCAGTGGAATGACCAGTGGCCTGACCCGTGGCATATTTTAGAGTGGATTTTTTTACCTCATCAACCGAAAAAGACGGCCCCTACTTTGTTTGAATTAATTGCTCAATTGATAATTAAATGTCGGCAACGATGCTTGCATCTCATGACCAAATACCCTGAAAAAATCGTACTTCCAGTGCGACAAGATTATTTTGAGTGGAGCTTTGCTAATAGCACTTCACTACAAGCAGTATTACAAAGTTTTTTTGGGACAAATTGCTTATCATTTGCCCAGTCATAAACTATTGCAGTTAGCAAAGTCAACTTCTTTGATTTTGCGTCCAAAAAATAGCCGTGTACCACTACAGGGACCTACTGTTTTTATAGACGGGTCAGGGAAAACTGGGAAGGCAATTGTCACCCGGAAGGATGATTCTGGATGGCAAGTGCTGGAGGGTCATGAGCCAGGCTCTGCTCAGCTTGTTGAATTAAGGGCCATGACCATGGCATTCCAGCGATTTTCTCATGTCCCATTGAACATAGTTACTGATTCTGTCTATGTTGCAGATATTGCACAGAGTTTAGATTGCTCACTTTTAAAAGAAGTTAATAATGATGCTTTGTTTTCATTATTGAAATCTTTGTGGTCTGCAATTCAAGATCAAATGCATCCTTACTACATTTTGCACATTTGAAGTCATACTACGTTATCAGGTTTTATAGCAGAAGGTAACTCTAGGGCTGATAAGCTTGCTAATCCTGCATGGGTAGCACCTAAGCCCGACAGGATGGCACAGGCCAAAGCATCACATGATTTTTTCCATCAGAGTGCATGTACTTTACAGAGACAATTTTCTCTCACGCCTACTCAGGCTCGTGACATTGTTTAATTCGTGTCCTGACTGCCAAGGGTTTGCTGCACCTTTGCCTTTAGGTGTCAACCCCAGAAGCCTGCAGGCATTGCAACTCTGGCAGATGGATGTCACTCATATTGCTGAATTTGGTCGTCTCAGGTATGTGCACATTTCCATTGACACCTTTTCTTCTGCTATGTGGGCATCTGCTGACATGGGAGAGAACGGCCATGATGCTATCGCACATTTTGCTGTTTTGGGGGTGCCATCATCTATAAAAACTGATCATGGTCCTGCCTACACCTCTATGAGGACAAGGCAGCTCTTGCAACTGTGGGGTGTGAACCACAAGTTTAGTATCCTCATTCACCCACTGGTCAAACTATCATTGAACATGCTCATGGTACCTTGAAGCGTGTTTTGCAAAGACAAAAAGGGGGAATGGTAGGGGAACCCCCACAGAGCAGACTACAAAAAGCTTTGGATACAATTAATCATCTTACAATACCTTCTGATTCCAACATTTCTATTTTTTTGAAACATTTTCTTTCTTTGCAGTAGCACAGTGCAGTGACTTTCCCTCAAGGAAACGTGTGGTTAAGAGATCTGATTACCAGTAAGTGGGAGGGTCCATGGGAACTCATCACTTGGGGGCGTGGATATGTGTCTCCACAGATACTGAAGCCCGTTGGGTGCCGGCGTGGTGTCTGAGGCTGGACTTACAGCGAACTTGACCCCTGGACAGCGATGGATCAACCTAAAGCTTGGAAGGATCGACCTGAAGCTTGGATGCTAAGGATTGCTGTCATTTGGTCTTGCACAGGGGAAGGAAAGGCCATGTTGCCTCCTATGCCTCGGGAGAATGTGTGGATAACTCTGACTCATGCTTTGAACCAATCTTCCATGTGTGTTTCGCTTGCAACTCCGCAATCTCCTTTTCAAACATGTTTAGTAGGTGTACCGATACATAATAGCACAGAAATCAATGCGCTTGTTAATGGGACATATGCAAATGGCAAAAGGCTAGCTTCAGCGTTTGAGATGCTTGAGCCCCAGGAAGTCGATATCCTAGGCTCTCTTAGGGCTTCAACTAGAGTGTATTTTAACACTTCAAAGGCATGGTTCGGTGGGCCATCAAACGATGTGTCGCCTATCCAGCCACGGTACTCAAATGCTTCGCTTTGGTGTAATGATAGCTCAGGTGTTGCTTTTGCTAATAACCAAGTGCCAAGACAATTAACTCCAGGATTGTTTTTAATATGTGGAGACCGCGCATGGCTGGCCTCCCTTCTAATATGAGGGGCGGACCATGCATGATCGGGCACTTGATAATGCTTGCTCCAAACTTTTCTATGGTTGCAGACATGAGATGCTCTTTGCACCGCGGGCAAAGGGTGACTCGTTCTTTGCGCCATAGGCCACAGGCCCTGTATTCCTTTGACCAAGAATACAAAGACAACATGGAGTTTCGGGGAAAGGGATCGAGAGTGGTTGCTTCAATATTTGCTCCGGGTGTTGCTGCAGCAAAAGCAGTGGCTATGCTTGATAAGCTGGGATGCTGGCTTGCTAAAAACACTAATGAGACTTCAGAAGCTTTAGCAGGATTATTAACAGATGTTTGTTCAGTAGCAAAATGGTGCAGCCATCGACTTTTTGTTTTTAGCGCACGGACATGGTTGTAAAGATTTTGAGGGCATGTACTGCATGAATTTGTCAGATCATTCAAAGAGTTTTTGCAAATATTCCAGAACTGTGGAATAGAGTGCAGAAACTGAGAAAAAGTGATGGTTGGTTTGATACATTGTTTAGTGACTGAGGTATCACAGGATGGCTCAAAGATTTGTTGAAAATGGGAGGTATAATCTTGCTTGTTGTATTTCTGTTACTGTTGCTGGTGCCGTGTTTGTTGTCGTTTTTGCATAGGGCCCTGCAGAAATCAGTAAACATTGTTTTTTTAATCCAAAGACAAAAAGGGGGAATTGTGGGATCTGATGAGGCTGACAGTGGGTCTGAAGGCCTCACAGAGCTTGATTTAAAAACAGTAAAAATCTACCCGTGAGAAACTGCAGTCACAGTGAAAGCCACAGTGATAGTTAAGAAGATAATCAATGAAAGAAAATGTTCCTGCTATGGAACTTCAAGACCATATAAGATGGAACTTGCATAAAATATGTAACTAATTGCTTGTATAGCTAATTGTATTGCTGTTTGAATGGTCGTTGTTTTTTAGACAGCCCTGACATTGTTCGCTAAGGAGCCAATCATAATGAGCCACAGCAATTGTTAAGAGGTATAAGAGTAATAGCTGAGAATAATAAAAATCTTTGCTTCTTATGGCTTTAGATTATAATGAGCATGTGTCATGTGTCCGTCTCTACTGCGACAGCCATTCCTACCCAACCTTGCATTTCTTTGCCATTCCTGACTATCCCATCCTTTCACTTCCTGATTCATCCGTGTCCATCCCTTGCCCTTCCTACCACTCCTTTGCCTTGCATGGATTTGCTCACCCAACCTCCACCTTTACTACGCTATCACTTTTTTCTTGGCCTTGCTGTGCATTGTCTGTTCCACTTAGAACACTTATTACCTTGCCTATCTCTCCCTTGTCTTGCCTTGCCTTTCCTACTAAACCTCTCATTTCCTTGTCATTCCTGACCATTCCTTTGCTTTGCCTTGCTTTCCTACGCCTTCATTGCCTCTCTGCCTGCTCTGTAGCCTTCCCTTGACCTTCCTACCGTGCCTTGCATTGACTTGCTCACCCATCTCCCAATTTGACTTACCCACCCATTTTGCCAGGTCCAGCCTTGCCTTTCCTTCTTCTTCTAGGACTCTCATTGCTTTGCCTGCCTCTCACTTGCCTTGCCTTGCCTTGCCTCACAAAGCCACCACTTCACTTGCCTTGCCTTTCAACCCCTTCCTTGCCTTGCATTACCTTGCTCAACCCTCCCCCACCTTGAATTCAAGACCCCTTTCCTCCTGGCATTTCCTGGCCTTGCCTTGCCTTGCCCTGCCTGCTCTTCCCTAGGACTCTCAACAGCAGCAGATGAGAGGCAGGCCAGGGGAGGTCATGTCCAGGCAGATATATTTGTCCTGGAGGCTCTTCTCTGGCACCAATCCCTACAGGGCTTGAATTTTGCACAGGCAATCCACATTTCCTCCTGGGCTCTGGGACCAGAAAGACATTGTTCTTTTCCAGAGGAAGGAAAGCACATAGCCCCAGTGGTTTAGGTGCAGATTAGAGGTGGCCCATGTGAGATCATGGTGGACCAGACCAGGACATGGAGCGGTCAATAAGGATCAATAAGGCAAGGGAAGGGATGATCAGGAATTGCCAGGATATGCAGGGGTGGGTAGGAAAGGCATGTTAACATAAGAGAGGGGTAAGCAAGGCAATGAGAGTCATTGGGGAAGAGAATCAGGCAAGATAAGGCCTGGAAAAAAGGGGTAGGGAAGTCAAAATGGGGGATGAGTGAGAAAGCCAGTGCAAGGCAATGGAGTAGTAGGAAGGGCAAGGGAAGGGACATGGATAGCAAAATAAGGCAAGTAACCTGTAAAAAGGGCAAGGCAAGCAAACAGAAATACCTTGCATGCCTATCCCCCACCTTGACATACCTAGATTCTTTTCCCTGGCCTTCCATTGCCTTGCTTGCTCCTTCTTAGTGTTGCCTAGCTTCACCTACTCTAACCTTGCATTGCCTCACCAACCCCTTCATATTTTTCCTTGCCCCTCCTACTATGCCATTCCCTTGCATTGCCTTGCTTACCCCTCCCCCACCTGGACTTCCCTACCCCTTTCTTCCTGGCCTTGCCTTGCCCTGCCTGATCTTCCTATCACTCCCATTGCCTTGCTTACCTGGCCCATGTCTTGTTTTGCCAACCCACCCCTTGCCTTGTTTTGCCATGCCTACCCCTGCATTGTCTTGCATTGCCTTTCTAATCCATACCGCATATTGACCTACCTACCCTCTCTTTCCTTGCCTTCCCCTGCCTTGCCTGCCCCTCCTTTGACTTGCCTTGCCTTCTCTACCTCCCCTTGCCTTGTCTTAAGAACCTCTCTTTGTCCTTCCTAAAACACCATTGCCTTGCATTGCCTTTCTCACCCATCCACCACTTTGAACTCTCTTATCCCTTCTTTCCCGGCCTTGCCTCGCCCAGCCATCTTCTCCTTGCTGTGCATACTCTGACTTTGCATTGCCTTATTGACCCCTCTGTGTCCTACCTTTGCCCTTCCTAACACTCTCTTGCCTTGTTTTACCTTGCTCAACCGTTCCTCACCTTGACTTCTCTACCCCCTTTTCCCCGCCTGCCCTTGCCTTGCGCAATCATTTGACTTGCCTTTTCTTGCCTCTCCCAGCCTTGGCTTGCCTTGCACACTCACCCCTGGCCTTGCCCTGCTGACCCTTGCCTTCCTTTGCACTGCCTTACTACTCATCCACCACCCTGCCCTGCCTACCCCTTTCTTCCTTGTCGTTGCCATGCCTAAAATTTCTGGGCCTTCCTTTGTCTACCATTCCCTTGCCTTGCTTTGCCTTGCCTTGCTTGCTCGTCCTATGACTCTCATTGCCTTGCCTATCTTTTACTTGCCTTGCTGTGCAAACCCACCCTTTGACAGGCTTAACCTGCATTGCCTTTCATACCCAGCCCCTGCCTTGACCTGCCTACTCCTTTCTTCCCAGGCCTTGCCTTCCTCCCCCTTGACTTGCCTTCCCTTTCCTATCCCTCCCTTGTTTTGCATTGCCTTGCCAAACCTTCCGTGGTTTTCCCTTACCCTGCCTACCCATCGCTTTACTTGCAGACCCATTCCCTGCCTTGACTTGCCTGCCCCTTTTCTTGCCTGGCCCTCCCTTCCCTTCCAGGCCTTGCCTGGCCTACCCATCACTGGACTTACCTTCCTATGCCCAGCCTTGCCTACAACTTCTGGGCCTTCTCTCACCTAACAATCCAATTGCTTTCCTCTCACTGATCTTGCCTTCCCTACCTCTCCCTTGACTTCCCTAGAATTGCCTACACTTCAACTGCATTACCTTGCCTGCATGGCAATACAAAGCAAGGCAAGACAAAGGAAAGCAAAGTAAGGAAGTCATCGACAGAGCAAGGTAAGAGAGACATAACCAAGGGAAGCAAAGCAAGGAAAAGCTAGGAAAAAGTAGGCAATGGTACTAAAAGCAACGCAAGTCCAAGTGAGTGCTTTTCCTTGGGAAGCAAAGGACGTAGTCCCAGTGTTGGTGGAGCAGGCACCACATGGAGATAAACTCCAGCAAGACATTTCTGTAGTGGGACCTTGTGTCGGGGAGCAATTTTTCCACGTATTCAGTACTGGAGGTGGTATGCAACTCTTGCTTGGTTAGGCCCTGAACAAGAATGGCAATGTCTTTTCCATGATAAGAAAAGCACGTAGCCCTGATGTTGGAGGTGCAGATAAGAAGCTGCCTAGTGGAGGTCAAGGGCAGCAGCAACTTTCTGCCCTGGCACATTTGGTGTGGAAGCACTGCCTCAATTTGGACAGGGAGTTGGTGTCTGTCTTTGGAAGGTGGTCTCCTGAGAGATTCAATTTGGCATGTGGTTTCCACTTCTCAGAGGCAGCTGTCTAAAATCCGGGCAGTAGACTTCTTTTGGACAGGGTAAGCATAAACGCTCAGTCTTGCTGTGCAGCTGACCTAGTGCCCCAGGCAGGTAACACCCAGTTACAGTGTTCCAGCACCTTCATATGAGATCAGTCCCTGGAGGTTTTGTATTTTGGAGGGGGGAGGATTCCACTTCTTTTGAGACGGGCTTATAGTTCCTCTCTTTGGCAAGGAAAGCAAATTTGGATTTACACATAGGGTGGTCACAGCGAATTTAAAGGCTTTTCCTAATAGGCAGTTCTATGGGCTAGAGCTGTTGAACTGTTGCAGTGAGAAGGCAAAAGCCAAGCTATTGAGCTTTCTGTCCTGGTACCCTTAGTGTGTGAGCAGTGCCAGGTGCTGTTAAATTTGGATTCTGACTCTGTGAGACTGAAGGCTTAGGATGGTACCCAGAGCTGAAAAGGAAAGTGCAGATAGCAAGGGGTGTGCTGCTAGTTCAATGGGTGCAGTTTGGAAGCTGTAAGCAGCAAGAGCTTTCTCAGCTGGCATTTCTGTGAGCTCTGTTTTCGCCAGGTGTTTTCAAGTTTGTAGCCAGACTGTGTGAGAGTGAAAAGATTTCCTGGGACGAAGGAGTTGGTGTTGCCGTTTGAGTGTGGTGCAAATAGGAGTTAGTACCTGGAAGGGGAAGATCAGCGAAATCTTTTTGTCCTGACACAGTGCATTTGAGAGCAGTGACGTTTTCAGCTTGGCTCTGCACTTGCGGTAGTTGAGAGCAAGGCGAGGTGCGTGTCCTTCTTTTGCAAGTCGACAGCGCCATCGTGTGGTTGTTTTGATGAGCGCTGACAGTGCCCAGGGAAAAGCCAAGAGCTTTTCTGGCCCGGCACCATTCGCGTGGCAGCAGTTAGTGTGAGAGCTCCGTGGTGGATCCTGGCTCTTGGAGGCTGAAAGAATGTGCTCCTGCATCTAGCCCTGAAGGAAGAGGAATCGTTGCACTTTATAGGCTGCAAAAGAAAAGGCAATTTTCAGCACGGCCTCTTTCTTTCAGAACCTTTTCTGTGGGAGCAGCTGCTCAACAGCTAACTCGCACCTACTGAGCTGCATCCTACTCCCGGGAGATACGCGCTTTCACTCAAGGTCTATGTACCGCCCTACACGCTCACGCTCGTCTGATCTTGAACCCCTTCAAAAGGTCAAGCAGTTGCTCACAAAGAAAAAGGCCTAGAACAAAAAGCCAGTGCTTGCCTTCATCCTCCCCTTGCAGGCTGTAAAAGAGGCCAAATACACTTAGTGATTCACACTTTCTTTCTCAACTATACAACTAGCATCCCATTCTCTCCAGCTGGCAGAGTCCATCGCTCAAAGCGTTTCCAGCTGCAGTTCAGACTGAGAGATGTGCCGGGACAGAAAGTATTTGCTGATCTTCCCTCTTCCCTGTGAAAACCGATAGTCGCAGTGCAATCACTTTCACACACCTTCAGTGTCGCCTAGTCCCAGCAGCTGTATCTTACAGAGAAGGAACTGTCAGGACAGAAGACGTTCCTAAATTACCCCCTTCTTCTAGCAACCCTGAAACTGTGCACAGTGTACTGGGACTACTCACCTTCCTTCTCACATATGTGCCATCACACTGTTCCACGCCCGCAGGTCTTTTTCCAACATCCAGCAGATGATCCCATAGCAAAAAGCTGCAGAAGAAAAAGCCAGCGCTAGGCTTCGCTTTCCCCTTGCCACATGTCAGCCACAAGAAACTCCTTGGTGTACGCTGTACTTTCCTTCTCCTCTACATCCGCCAATCACGCTCTCTGGATCTCAGAGTCTAAAGCTTAACGGGATTTTTTTAATTAGAGCTCGGATAGGAATGTGTGCTAGACCAGGCAGCTTTCGTTGAACTTCCCCCCTATGACTGCTAAGGTGAACTCAGCAGGCATGCGAGTGGCAATAATGCTCCTCTTTCAAAATTTTACTACTGGTTGCTCCCAATCTAAAGCTACCAAGTTACTCCTCGGGGTTTGATATAACTCTTTTAAATAAAATTTTCAGTTCCCCCTTAATCCAGGAGTTCACCGAATCCACGAATTCTCAAGGGTCTAACTCAAATATAACTTTGGCGGTTTACTAACACAACTTTTACCTAAAACTTACTTTTTCGATTAGATTGCAATTATAACTTTTGACACGAGATGGCAGTATTGCCTTTAAAATATACCTCAGACAGCAAATGCCGTCTATACCGCTTCTCACAACTCGGATCTTTTTAGCGTGAACATCGGGTGCTGCAGCCAATACTGTCCCTTCGTAACCAAAAATACACACCACAATTGCAACAAAAACCACACAACACACAACATTCACCTTTAGATATTCACCACACTCGCTTCAAACAAAACTGTGGGTCCAGAATCCTCTCTCTCACTCCGTACTATTAATAGCACGTCTCAACAAGCTTTCACACAGCTGCTCTCACAGTCAGAACACACAACACTATAAACAGCCGTGCCCTCTACGGCACGACCACTGCTAGCCCCAAATCGCTGACAACCCGTGCCCTCTACGGCAAAGTTCCCTTTCTGCCGACAGGCAATGCCCGAGGCTCCCCGGCCCGGTAGCAGATACCACTGCAGCTTGCAAGCACACTACATAGGCACAAGTTGCGCGGGGGACTTACCAACAGCCTTTCATGACCACGCGTATGCCTTACAGGTCACCCCCTGTTTCAGTATTTCTTTTAAACATACCGTATTGTCCGGAGTTTTAGTGTCACTGCCCTGGGAGATGGGTCAGTCTCGGGGGGTGTTCGTCCCTGCACCGGAGGCAGCAGTCACCTTTCCTGCAGTGGCACTGCCGAATATAACTTCCCGGCGGCCGCTTGGAACGGGATGCCCTGGCTCGGTCTCAGCAGGCGCACCCAAAGCGAGGGGACCAGGTGGTCTCAGCCCCTCAGGAATTCCGGAGGCAAAAGAGGCAAGGGAGAGGACCAGTCCGAGTAAACCTTCCGAGTTTATTGTCCCGAAAGCGGTGGGGATGAACTGGCCGACGAAATCAGGGGGCTCTGAGGTCTTGAACCGGGGTGGCAACGAACAACCAATAGGAAACAAAGCCGGAGGAGGATCCCAGGGACACAGAACCAATGGCCAGGTTACAGAGGAGGGAACTAACAGAACAAACCTATTAACAACCGAACTTATCAGAACTTTCTGGAGAAGTGGTGCGGGCTCAGAACTGGGTCTCGTCCACGGACTGGCCCTCGCTCTCCGAGTCGTCTGCCCATTGCGAAGGCATGCTGTGACAGACAGCGGGCGGACCCCGAGTGGTCCGAGGCACGCCAACATTTTAGTAGTCAGGAGTCCTTGTCTGTTGCTGGATAAACAATCCAGGCAGCGGAGCCCTCTCTTTCCAGGAATATCCCGGG
Source organism: Lycocorax pyrrhopterus obiensis (assembly GCA_014706295.1). Taxonomy (NCBI): domain Eukaryota; kingdom Metazoa; phylum Chordata; class Aves; order Passeriformes; family Paradisaeidae; genus Lycocorax; species Lycocorax pyrrhopterus. The sequence goes on along the minus strand of JACSVZ010000051.1, from coordinate 37,680 downwards.
GGCGCCCTGAGGGGTCCACCAGCCCAGGCTGGTCTCACAGCCCAAAAGAACGTCCCTCTTGCCTGGCTCGCCAGAATGATTCCTTTAAAAAGTGTTTCGTATTAATCAAATACATATTTCTAGCACCTCCCATTCCCCGCTTCTTATTAAAATGAGGTTATTAGTCCTTTACGCGTGCGCAATTCCATTTTCGATTTGGGTCGGTGGTTTGATTTGAGGCAGTGCTCCTGAAAGATGAAGTCCACAGGGCCGCTCTTCGGCGTGCCTACTGCCCGCACCCCCACGGCTGCTGCGCTCGCTCTTCCCTCAGCTCGAGGCATAACACCGGGCAGACAGCACCGCCACCTGACGGGCGCTTCTGCAGGTTGTGCCGGAAAGCGGACTGGCCCTGGAAGGCGCTGCAGCCCCGAGTTCCCGCAAGTGTCAGGCGCGGCCGCGGGCCGAGCCGGTGGTCCCGGCACGGTTCTCTGTGCGAGACGCAGCCGAGCAGCTTTCCCTTTCCATTCAGAGCAGCAGAGAGGCAGAATGTGGTGGTACGGAGCGCTCAGAAGGAAAGGGGCACGGCCCAGGCGTATTTCGGCAGAAGCAGTGCGCTGGAGCGCTCGGCTGCCGGGCGCAGTGTTCCGGGCGAGAAGCAGACGACCGTCCGCCGCCGGGTGAACCAAGGCACCGGCGTGTTCGAACAGGCGAGGAACGAAGCCGCGGAGCCCCGGGCTCGGGTGCGCCTAGCCCGGCCTTGCCAGACGAGCGTGGCTGCCACTCTCCCGCCTGCTGAACTCTCGTCATGGCCTTGGGAAGGGGGAAGGTGCACGGCAGTTGCTTGTGCTGCTGCTGCCGCCTAGCCCTCTCGCAGCGCCCTGTGGAAGCAACCGCGCTTCCCTTCAGCCTCCGAGCTTCGGAGAACACGATGGTGGGGTGCAGCGGAGAGGAGGCAAGCCCCGAGTGCACCGCTGAGTTTGATGCTGCCCGCGCGCGGAAGGCGAAGGTGCAGCCCGGCCTTCGGCTCTTGCTTCTGCGGCCGTTCTCCACGAGAGCAGCTGCTGGAGCTTGGCAGCGGGAGCTGCGAGGGTGCAAACAAGGCGGACGTCTGTCGCTGAAGAAAGGCACAGAGCCGCAGTGTGATGTGCGCCTTTGGAAGGCTGCCTGGAGAAGGGGTGCTCTGGGAACGCCTTCCTTGCTTTGACTCGTGCTCCTGGGTGAGCTCTAGCTGCAGGCACTGTGCAGCGCTGAACGACTAGGAAAGTGCTTATCTCCACGCTGTGCGGTGAAGCGGGGCGGCTGGGCGGTCCTTTTCGGAGCGGCGAGAACACTCTCAGGCGACTCGGCTTGTGAACGAGCCCTTGCCGGACTTGTGCAGTTCGGTGCGCTGCACACGCGAGCCCGCTGCTCTGCGGCTTCGTTCTTCGCCTTGCCTTGTCTGGGGACACGAGAAGCCCAGCCACGGCCTTCCACTCGGACCCCCCCTCTTTGGCGTGCCTGCTGCCCGCTCGGTTTTCCCTCAGCTCGAGGCACAAGGAGGCCCTTTCGGAGTCGCAGCGTGCACGCTGTCCACGGAGCTCTCGCTCAGCGAGATGTGCCGGGGGAGAAGCGCTGGCTGGGTGAGTGCTTCGATGTGCGGGACTTTCAAGGCAGCACCACAATGTGGGCCACGAGAAGGGGGATGAGGAACGTGCTTTTTTCTTGGCGCCGTTCTCCTGTGCCAGGCCGTCTGCCCAAGATCCCTGCTCCTTGCGAGACGGCGGCGTGCGCCCGGGCTGCACTCGAGCCGAGAAGGAGCGGGCAGACAGCACCGCCACCTGACGGGCGCTCTGCAGCTTGCGGCCGGGAAGCGGACCGGCCCTGGAAGGCGCTGCGGCCGCGAGTTGCCGCAAGTGTCAGGGCCAAGCGCCGGGCGAGCCGCTCGTCCCGGCACGGTTCTCCGTGCGGGACGCAGCCGAGCAGCTTTCCGTTTCCTTTCAGACCACCCTTCCAGAGAGGCAGAATGTGGTGGTACGTAGCGCTCGGCAGGAAAGGGGCAGAAAGCTTTCACTGATGTGCCCCCTTGCCTTTTCCTTGCAGCCTTTCCTCTTCAGAGCACCCACTGAAGCTATGCACTTTGCTTCTCAGCTGAGTGTATTGTCATATTGCCAGAGTCCTATACGTCCCCCTCCTTCTCGCACCAACTGCTTCTGTTGAAACTTGCCAGTGCTACGCCCTTTCCCTCTCAGCTATTCGAACCATCACATTCTGTGTCCCGCTTGCAGTCTGAATCTAAACTGAAGTTTCTGGCCTTATCTTGCATACACAGATGTGCCAGGAGGAAAAGTTTGCTCGGACCTTGCCGCTTATGTTCGAAAACGTCCATTCGCTCCACAATCAAATGCCAGCTTTCTTCCCTTTACATCCTACAAACTTCACACATGAACACACACACACACACACACTGGAGCTATGCACTTTCTTTCTTTCTTTCTCAGCTGCACTCGCCAGTTCTCCACCTTGACTTCTCTACCGCTTTTCTCTTGGCCTTGCCATGCATGGACTTCTCCTCTTATGACACCCACTGTGTTGCCTACCCCTCCCTTCCATTGCCTTGCCTTTCCTACCCAACCTTGCATTTCCTTGTCATTCCAAACCGTTCCTTTCCTTTACCTTCCTGACCCGTCCATGTCCTTCCCTTGCCCTTCCTACCAATCCACTTCCTTGCATTGACTTGTTCGCCCATCCCCCACCTGACTTCCCTTCCCATTTGTCCAGGTCCAACCTTTCATTTCCTTCTCCTTCTAGGACTCTCATTGCCTTGCCTGCTTCACCCTTGTCTTGCCTTGCAAAGCCATCATTTGTCTTGCCTTGCCCTTGAACCCCTCCCTTGCCTTGCATTACTTTGCTCACCCCTCCCTCACCTGGAACTCAAGACCCCTTTTCTCCTGGCCCACACTTTCCCTGCCCTGTCTGCTCCCCTGAGGAATCCCAAGACTCTCATGTAGCACCAGTGTTTCAGAAGCACGTGAGAAAAAGCCCAGGGGAGGTCCCATGCAGCCAAGCCCATCTTTCTGGCATATCTTTTGTCTGGGACCAGTGCTCGCATGTGTTCAATTTTGGACACACAATCCACGTTTCACCCTTGGGCTCCGCAACCAGAATGACAGTTCTTTTGCATACAGCTAGACCAAGTGTTTTAGGTGCAGATTAGAGACTGCCCATGTGGGATCAAAGCCACACAGAGAAGTAGGTCCTGGCCACTTTTGCATCCCAGAAATCCTTGAATGTACCTCTCACCTCCCTTGCCTTGGAAACCCAACAGTTTCCTTGCCTTGCCCTGCTAACCCTCCCTTGCCTTGCATTCCCTTGCATGCCCATGCCCCACCTTTCATCTGTCTACTGCTTTCCTCCAGGGCCTTGCCTTGCCCAGCCTTTCCTGTTTCTGCCAGGCCCACCCATCACTGGCCTTACCTTCCTATACCTAGCCTTGCCTCTAACTTCTGGGCTTTCTCTCGCCTACCACTCCATTTGCTTTCCTCTCACTGCTCTGGCCTTGCCTACCTCTCCCTTGACTTGCCCAGAGTTGCCTACACTTGGTTTGCGTTTCCTTGCCTGCACGGAAGGCAATGGAAAGTGATAGGCAGGGCAAAACAAAACAAGGAAGTTGTAGGCAAGGCGAGGCAAAGCAGACATAGGCAAGGGAAGCAAAGCAAGGGTAGGCTAGGAAAATCTAGGCACAGTACTGAAGGGAAGGCAAGGCCAAGTGACTCAGACTACCTTTTCTTGGGAAGCAAAGAGCAGAGTGCCAGTGTTGGTGGAGCAGATGTTAAGTTACCATGGGGAGGAATAGTCCAGCAAGATATTTCTGTCCTGGCACTTTCTGTGTGGGAGCAATTGTTGCACGTATACAATATGGAAAGTGGTATGCAGCTTTGGCTGCGTAAGTTCCTGAACGAGAATGGCAATGCTTTTTCATGGGAAGGAAAGCACATAGCCCCAGATTTGGTGGTGCTGCTAAGAAGCTGCCTCGTGGAGGTCAAGGAGGCCAGCAACTTTCTGTCCTGGCATATTTGATATGGAAACATTGCCTCAATTCATGCAATGATGGCACTGGCATCCATCTTTGGAAGGTGGTCTCCTGAAAGATTCCATTTTGCATGTGGTTTCCATTTCTCAGAGGTGGCCTTCTGAAATTCTGGCAGCCACACCTAATTTGGACAAGGTAAACAGCTATGCTGAGTCTTGATGTGCAGCTGATCTAGTGCCCTGGGCAGGTAATGCCCAGTAACAGTGTTCTGGCACCTTTGTATGGGATCAGGCACTGGATGCTTTGTATTTTGGAGGAGGGGATGCTATTTCTTTGGAGATGGGCTTATAGTTCCTCTTTGGCAAAGAAAGCAAGTTTGGATCTGCACATTGGGTGCTCTTAGTGAATTTAAAGGCTTTTCCCAATTGCCAGTTCTCTGGGTTAGAGCTGTTGAACTGTCAGTGGGAATGCAAAGGCCAAACTATTGAGCTTTTTGTCCTGGTACCTTTAGTGTGTCAGCAGTCCCCGGTTCCGTTCAGATCCTGACTCTCTGAGACTGGGCTGGGTGCGTTTCCTTCTTTTGCAGTCTGTAAACAAGACGAAGCACACTAGTGACTTGCACTTCCCTTCTCAACTATATTTCTAGAGATATCATCAACAGATTCTCTCAAGGTAGCAGAGTCCATCACTACAGCAAAGAGTTTCCAGCTGCAGTTCAGACTGAGAGATGTACCAGAACAGAAAGCATTTCCTGATCTTCCCCCTTCTCTAAGAAACATGATCCGCTGGGCAATCACTTTCACACACCTTCAGTGTGGACAAGTGCAAACAGCGAGACCTTACAGAGAAGGAACTGTAAGGACAGAAGAAATTCCTAAAGTAGCCATTTTTCCTAGCAGCATTTAAATGATGCAAAACGTACTAGGACAACGCACCTTCCTTCTAAGATAGATGAACTGTCCTGTATTACCCGTTCTCACAGCTCCGTTACAGAGGCCCCAATAAATACGCTCTAGAAAAAAAAACCGGTGGTGGGCAGCACCTTTCCCTTGCCACATGCCAGCAAAATCAAATTCGCCCGTGCAATCTGTATGTCTCCTCTACATCTACCATCGTGTTCTCTGAATGTGGGAGATTAAATGGAAGCGCAGTTGTTTTCCCAAAGAGCTGGAATAGGAACAGGTAGCAGCACAAGCAGCTGTGGTAGAACTTCCACCTTCCAAATGCTAAAAAGTGAAATCAGAAGACAGGAGAGTAGCCCGGCCCTCGGCTCTTGCTTCTGCGGCCGTTCTCCACGAGAGCAGCTGCTGGAGCTTGGCAGCGGGAGCTGCGAGGGTGCAAACAAGGCGGACGTCTGTCGCTGAAGAAAGGCACAGAGCCGCAGTGTGATGTGCGCCTTTGGAAGGCTGCCTGGAGAAGGGGTGCTCTCGGAACGCCTTCCTTGCTTTGACTCGTGCTCCTGGGTGAGCTCTAGCTGCAGGCACTGTGCAGCGCTGAACGACTAGGAAAGTGCTTATCTCCACGCTGTGCGGTGAAGCGGGGCGGCTGGGCTGTCCTTTTCGGAGCGGCGAGAACACTCTCAGGCGACTCGGCTTGTGAACGAGCCCTTGCCGGACTTGTGCAGTTCGGTGCGCTGCACACGCGAGCCCGCTGCTCTGCGGCTTCGTTCTTCGCCTTGCCTTGTCTGGAGAGACGAGAAGCCCAGCCACGGCCTTCCACTCGGACCCCCCCTCTTTGGCGTGCCTGCTGCCCGCTCGGTTTTCCCTCAGCTCGAGGCACAAGGAGGCCCTTTCGGAGTCGCAGCGTGCACGCTGTGCACGGAGCTCTCGCTCAGCGAGATGTGCCGGGGGAGAAGCGCTGGCTGGGCGAGTGCTTCGATGTGCGGGACTTTCAAGGCAGCACCACAATGTGGGCCACGAGAAGGGGGGATGAGGAACGTGCTTTTGTCCTGGCGCCGTTCTCCTGTGCCAGGCGTCTGCCCAAGATCCCTGCTCCTTGCGAGACGGCGGCGTGCGCCCGGGCTGCACTCGAGCCGAGAAGGAGCGGGCAGACAGCACCGCCACCTGACGGGCGCTCTGCAGCTTGCGGCCGGGAAGCGGACCGGCCCTGGAAGGCGCTGCGGCCGCGAGTTGCCGCAAGTGTCAGGGCCAAGCGCCGGGCGAGCCGCTCGTCCCGGCACGGTTCTCCGTGCGGGACGCAGCCGAGCAGCTTTCCGTTTCCTTTCAGACCACCCTTCCAGAGAGGCAGAATGTGGTGGTACGTAGCGCTCGGCAGGAAAGGGGCAGAAAGCTTTCACTGATGTGCCCCCTTGCCTTTTCCTTGCAGCCTTTCCTCTTCAGAGCACCCACTGAAGCTATGCACTTTGCTTCTCAGCTGAGTGTATTGTCATATTGCCAGAGTCCTATACGTCCCCCTCCTTCTCGCACCAACTGCTTCTGTTGAAACTTGCCAATGCTACGCCCTTTCCCTCTCAGCTATTCGAACCATCACATTCTGTGTCCCGCTTGCAGTCTGAATCTAAACTGAAGTTTCTGGCCTTATCTTGCATACACAGATGTGCCAGGAGGAAAAGTTTGCTCGGACCTTGCCGCTTATGTTCGAAAACGTCCATTCGCTCCACAATCAAATGCCAGCTTTCTTCCCTTTACATCCTACAAACTTCACACATGAACACACACACACACACACACACTGGAGCTATGCACTTTCTTTCTTTCTTTCTCAGCTGCACTCGCCAGTTCTCCACCTTGACTTCTCTACCGCTTTTCTCTTGGCCTTGCCATGCATGGACTTCTCCTCTTATGACACCCACTGTGTTGCCTACCCCTCCCTTCCATTGCCTTGCCTTTCCTACCCAACCTTGCATTTCCTTGTCATTCCAAACCGTTCCTTTCCTTTACCTTCCTGACCCGTCCATGTCCTTCCCTTGCCCTTCCTACCAATCCAGTTCCTTGCATTGACTTGTTCACCCATCCCCCACCTGACTTCCCTTCCCATTTGTCCAGGTCCAACCTTTCATTTCCTTCTCCTTCTAGGACTCTCATTGCCTTGCCTGCTTCACCCTTGTCTTGCCTTGCAAAGCCATCATTTGTCTTGCCTTGCCCTTGAACCCCTCCCTTGCCTTGCATTACTTTGCTCACCCCTCCCTCACCTGGAACTCAAGACCCCTTTTCTCCTGGCCCACACTTTCCCTGCCCTGTCTGCTCCCCTGAGGAATCCCAAGACTCTCATGTAGCACCAGTGTTTCAGAAGCACGTGAGAAAAAGCCCAGGGGAGGTCCCATGCAGCCAAGCCCATCTTTCTGGCATATCTTTTGTCTGGGACCAGTGCTCGCATGTGTTCAATTTTGGACACACAATCCACGTTTCACCCTTGGGCTCCGCAACCAGAATGACAGTTCTTTTGCATACAGCTAGACCAAGTGTTTTAGGTGCAGATTAGAGACTGCCCATGTGGGATCAAAGCCACACAGAGAAGTAGGTCCTGGCCACTTTTGCATCCCAGAAATCCTTGAATGTACCTCTCACCTCCCTTGCCTTGGAAACCCAACAGTTTCCTTGCCTTGCCCTGCTAACCCTCCCTTGCCTTGCATTCCCTTGCATGCCCATGCCCCACCTTTCATCTGTCTACTGCTTTCCTCCAGGGCCTTGCCTTGCCCAGCCTTTCCTGTTTCTGCCAGGCCCACCCATCACTGGCCTTACCTTCCTATACCTAGCCTTGCCTCTAACTTCTGGGCTTTCTCTCGCCTACCACTCCATTTGCTTTCCTCTCACTGCTCTGGCCTTGCCTACCTCTCCCTTGACTTGCCCAGAGTTGCCTACACTTGGTTTGCGTTTCCTTGCCTGCACGGAAGGCAATGGAAAGTGATAGGCAGGGCAAAACAAAACAAGGAAGTTGTAGGCAAGGCGAGGCAAAGCAGACATAGGCAAGGGAAGCAAAGCAAGGGTAGGCTAGGAAAATCTAGGCACAGTACTGAAGGGAAGGCAAGGCCAAGTGACTCAGACTACCTTTTCTTGGGAAGCAAAGAGCAGAGTGCCAGTGTTGGTGGAGCAGATGTTAAGTTACCATGGGGAGGAATAGTCCAGCAAGATATTTCTGTCCTGGCACTTTCTGTGTGGGAGCAATTGTTGCACGTATACAATATGGAAAGTGGTATGCAGCTTTGGCTGCGTAAGTTCCTGAACGAGAATGGCAATGCTTTTTCATGGGAAGGAAAGCACATAGCCCCAGATTTGGTGGTGCTGATAAGAAGCTGCCTCGTGGAGGTCAAGGAGGCCAGCAACTTTCTGTCCTGGCATATTTGATATGGAAACATTGCCTCAATTCATGCAATGATGGCACTGGCATCCATCTTTGGAAGGTGGTCTCCTGAAAGATTCCATTTTGCATGTGGTTTCCATTTCTCAGAGGTGGCCTTCTGAAATTCTGGCAGCCACACCTAATTTGGACAAGGTAAACAGCTATGCTGAGTCTTGATGTGCAGCTGATCTAGTGCCCTGGGCAGGTAATGCCCAGTAACAGTGTTCTGGCACCTTTGTATGGGATCAGGCACTGGATGCTTTGTATTTTGGAGGAGGGGATGCTATTTCTTTGGAGATGGGCTTATAGTTCCTCTTTGGCAAAGAAAGCAAGTTTGGATCTGCACATTGGGTGCTCTTAGTGAATTTAAAGGCTTTTCCCAATTGCCAGTTCTCTGGGTTAGAGCTGTTGAACTGTCAGTGGGAATGCAAAGGCCAAACTATTGAGCTTTTTGTCCTGGTACCTTTAGTGTGTCAGCAGTCCCTGGTTCCGTTCAGATCCTGACTCTCTGAGACTGGGCTGGGTGCGTTTCCTTCTTTTGCAGGTCGACAGCGGCATCGTGTGGTTGTTTTTTGTGAGCGCTGACAGTGCCCGGGAAAAAGACACGCGCTTTTCTGGTCAGGCCCCATTCGTGTGGGAGCGGTTCGTGGAAGAGCTCTGCTGTAGATCCTGGCTCTTGGAGACTTGAAAGAATGTGATCTTGCATCTAGCAGCGAAGGAAGAGGAATCTTTTCATTGTTGGCTGTTCATAGGTTGCAAAAGAAAAGACAATTCTAGCACTGCCTCTTTCTTTTAGAACCTTTTCTGCTTGATCAGATGCTCATGTAACTCGCACACACTGAACTGCATAGAACTCACTGGACACGTACACTTTCTCTCAAGCTCTATGTCCCATCTTACCCTCTCACTCACGGAGACCCCAAACCCCTTCAAAACATCCAGGACTTGCTCCCAAAGAAAAACTCCAAGAACAAATAGCCAGCGCTGGCCTTCATAGTCCCTTTGCAGTCTGTAAACAAGACGAAGCACACTAGTGACTTGCACTTCCCTTCTCAACTATATTTCTAGAGATATCATCAACAGATTCTCTCAAGGTAGCAGAGTCCATCACTACAGCAAAGAGTTTCCAGCTGCAGTTCAGACTGAGAGATGTACCAGAACAGAAAGCATTTCCTGATCTTCCCCCTTCTCTAAGAAACATGATCCGCTGGGCAATCACTTTCACACACCTTCAGTGTGGACAAGTGCAAACAGCGAGACCTTACAGAGAAGGAACTGTAAGGACAGAAGAAATTCCTAAAGTAGCCATTTTTCCTAGCAGCATTTAAATGATGCAAAACGTACTAGGACAACGCACCTTCCTTCTAAGATAGATGAACTGTCCTGTATTACCCGTTCTCACAGCTCCGTTACAGAGGCCCCAATAAATACGCTCTAGAAAAAAAACCGGTGGTGGGCAGCACCTTTCCCTTGCCACATGCCAGCAAAATCAAATTCGCCCGTGCAATCTGTATGTCTCCTCTACATCTACCATCGTGTTCTCTGAATGTGGGAGATTAAATGGAAGCGCAGTTGTTTTCCCAAAGAGCTGGAATAGGAACAGGTAGCAGCACAAGCAGCTGTGGTAGAACTTCCACCTTCCAAATGCTAAAAAGTGAAATCAGAAGACAGGAGAGTAGCCCGGCCCTCGGCTCTTGCTTCTGCGGCCGTTCTCCACGAGAGCAGCTGCTGGAGCTTGGCAGCGGGAGCTGCGAGGGTGCAAACAAGGCGGACGTCTGTCGCTGAAGAAAGGCACAGAGCCGCAGTGTGATGTGCGCCTTTGGAAGGCTGCCTGGAGAAGGGGTGCTCTCGGAACGCCTTCCTTGCTTTGACTCGTGCTCCTGGGTGAGCTCTAGCTGCAGGCACTGTGCAGCGCTGAACGACTAGGAAAGTGCTTATCTCCACGCTGTGCGGTGAAGCGGGGCGGCTGGGCTGTCCTTTTCGGAGCGGCGAGAACACTCTCAGGCGACTCGGCTTGTGAACGAGCCCTTGCCGGACTTGTGCAGTTCGGTGCGCTGCACACGCGAGCCCGCTGCTCTGCGGCTTCGTTCTTCGCCTTGCCTTGTCTGGAGAGACGAGAAGCCCAGCCACGGCCTTCCACTCGGACCCCCCCTCTTTGGCGTGCCTGCTGCCCGCTCGGTTTTCCCTCAGCTCGAGGCACAAGGAGGCCCTTTCGGAGTCGCAGCGTGCACGCTGTGCACGGAGCTCTCGCTCAGCGAGATGTGCCGGGGGAGAAGCGCTGGCTGGGCGAGTGCTTCGATGTGCGGGACTTTCAAGGCAGCACCACAATGTGGGCCACGAGAAGGGGGGATGAGGAACGTGCTTTTGTCCTGGCGCCGTTCTCCTGTGCCAGGCGTCTGCCCAAGATCCCTGCTCCTTGCGAGACGGCGGCGTGCGCCCGGGCTGCACTCGAGCCGAGAAGGAGCGGGCAGACAGCACCGCCACCTGACGGGCGCTCTGCAGCTTGCGGCCGGGAAGCGGACCGGCCCTGGAAGGCGCTGCGGCCGCGAGTTGCCGCAAGTGTCAGGGCCAAGCGCCGGGCGAGCCGCTCGTCCCGGCACGGTTCTCCGTGCGGGACGCAGCCGAGCAGCTTTCCGTTTCCTTTCAGACCACCCTTCCAGAGAGGCAGAATGTGGTGGTACGTAGCGCTCGGCAGGAAAGGGGCAGAAAGCTTTCACTGATGTGCCCCCTTGCCTTTTCCTTGCAGCCTTTCCTCTTCAGAGCACCCACTGAAGCTATGCACTTTGCTTCTCAGCTGAGTGTATTGTCATATTGCCAGAGTCCTATACGTCCCCCTCCTTCTCGCACCAACTGCTTCTGTTGAAACTTGCCAATGCTACGCCCTTTCCCTCTCAGCTATTCGAACCATCACATTCTGTGTCCCGCTTGCAGTCTGAATCTAAACTGAAGTTTCTGGCCTTATCTTGCATACACAGATGTGCCAGGAGGAAAAGTTTGCTCGGACCTTGCCGCTTATGTTCGAAAACGTCCATTCGCTCCACAATCAAATGCCAGCTTTCTTCCCTTTACATCCTACAAACTTCACACATGAACACACACACACACACACTGGAGCTATGCACTTTCTTTCTTTCTTTCTCAGCTGCACTCGCCAGTTCTCCACCTTGACTTCTCTACCGCTTTTCTCTTGGCCTTGCCATGCATGGACTTCTCCTCTTATGACACCCACTGTGTTGCCTACCCCTCCCTTCCATTGCCTTGCCTTTCCTACCCAACCTTGCATTTCCTTGTCATTCCAAACCGTTCCTTTCCTTTACCTTCCTGACCCGTCCATGTCCTTCCCTTGCCCTTCCTACCAATCCAGTTCCTTGCATTGACTTGTTCACCCATCCCCCACCTGACTTCCCTTCCCATTTGTCCAGGTCCAACCTTTCATTTCCTTCTCCTTCTAGGACTCTCATTGCCTTGCCTGCTTCACCCTTGTCTTGCCTTGCAAAGCCATCATTTGTCTTGCCTTGCCCTTGAACCCCTCCCTTGCCTTGCATTACTTTGCTCACCCCTCCCTCACCTGGAACTCAAGACCCCTTTTCTCCTGGCCCACACTTTCCCTGCCCTGTCTGCTCCCCTGAGGAATCCCAAGACTCTCATGTAGCACCAGTGTTTCAGAAGCACGTGAGAAAAAGCCCAGGGGAGGTCCCATGCAGCCAAGCCCATCTTTCTGGCATATCTTTTGTCTGGGACCAGTGCTCGCATGTGTTCAATTTTGGACACACAATCCACGTTTCACCCTTGGGCTCCGCAACCAGAATGACAGTTCTTTTGCATACAGCTAGACCAAGTGTTTTAGGTGCAGATTAGAGACTGCCCATGTGGGATCAAAGCCACACAGAGAAGTAGGTCCTGGCCACTTTTGCATCCCAGAAATCCTTGAATGTACCTCTCACCTCCCTTGCCTTGGAAACCCAACAGTTTCCTTGCCTTGCCCTGCTAACCCTCCCTTGCCTTGCATTCCCTTGCATGCCCATGCCCCACCTTTCATCTGTCTACTGCTTTCCTCCAGGGCCTTGCCTTGCCCAGCCTTTCCTGTTTCTGCCAGGCCCACCCATCACTGGCCTTACCTTCCTATACCTAGCCTTGCCTCTAACTTCTGGGCTTTCTCTCGCCTACCACTCCATTTGCTTTCCTCTCACTGCTCTGGCCTTGCCTACCTCTCCCTTGACTTGCCCAGAGTTGCCTACACTTGGTTTGCGTTTCCTTGCCTGCACGGAAGGCAATGGAAAGTGATAGGCAGGGCAAAACAAAACAAGGAAGTTGTAGGCAAGGCGAGGCAAAGCAGACATAGGCAAGGGAAGCAAAGCAAGGGTAGGCTAGGAAAATCTAGGCACAGTACTGAAGGGAAGGCAAGGCCAAGTGACTCAGACTACCTTTTCTTGGGAAGCAAAGAGCAGAGTGCCAGTGTTGGTGGAGCAGATGTTAAGTTACCATGGGGAGGAATAGTCCAGCAAGATATTTCTGTCCTGGCACTTTCTGTGTGGGAGCAATTGTTGCACGTATACAATATGGAAAGTGGTATGCAGCTTTGGCTGCGTAAGTTCCTGAACGAGAATGGCAATGCTTTTTCATGGGAAGGAAAGCACATAGCCCCAGATTTGGTGGTGCTGATAAGAAGCTGCCTCGTGGAGGTCAAGGAGGCCAGCAACTTTCTGTCCTGGCATATTTGATATGGAAACATTGCCTCAATTCATGCAATGATGGCACTGGCATCCATCTTTGGAAGGTGGTCTCCTGAAAGATTCCATTTTGCATGTGGTTTCCATTTCTCAGAGGTGGCCTTCTGAAATTCTGGCAGCCACACCTAATTTGGACAAGGTAAACAGCTATGCTGAGTCTTGATGTGCAGCTGATCTAGTGCCCTGGGCAGGTAATGCCCAGTAACAGTGTTCTGGCACCTTTGTATGGGATCAGGCACTGGATGCTTTGTATTTTGGAGGAGGGGATGCTATTTCTTTGGAGATGGGCTTATAGTTCCTCTTTGGCAAAGAAAGCAAGTTTGGATCTGCACATTGGGTGCTCTTAGTGAATTTAAAGGCTTTTCCCAATTGCCAGTTCTCTGGGTTAGAGCTGTTGAACTGTCAGTGGGAATGCAAAGGCCAAACTATTGAGCTTTTTGTCCTGGTACCTTTAGTGTGTCAGCAGTCCCCGGTTCCGTTCAGATCCTGACTCTCTGAGACTGGGCTGGGTGCGTTTCCTTCTTTTGCAGTCTGTAAACAAGACGAAGCACACTAGTGACTTGCACTTCCCTTCTCAACTATATTTCTAGAGATATCATCAACAGATTCTCTCAAGGTAGCAGAGTCCATCACTACAGCAAAGAGTTTCCAGCTGCAGTTCAGACTGAGAGATGTACCAGAACAGAAAGCATTTCCTGATCTTCCCCCTTCTCTAAGAAACATGATCCGCTGGGCAATCACTTTCACACACCTTCAGTGTGGACAAGTGCAAACAGCGAGACCTTACAGAGAAGGAACTGTAAGGACAGAAGAAATTCCTAAAGTAGCCATTTTTCCTAGCAGCATTTAAATGATGCAAAACGTACTAGGACAACGCACCTTCCTTCTAAGATAGATGAACTGTCCTGTATTACCCGTTCTCACAGCTCCGTTACAGAGGCCCCAATAAATACGCTCTAGAAAAAAAAACCGGTGGTGGGCAGCACCTTTCCCTTGCCACATGCCAGCAAAATCAAATTCGCCCGTGCAATCTGTATGTCTCCTCTACATCTACCATCGTGTTCTCTGAATGTGGGAGATTAAATGGAAGCGCAGTTGTTTTCCCAAAGAGCTGGAATAGGAACAGGTAGCAGCACAAGCAGCTGTGGTAGAACTTCCACCTTCCAAATGCTAAAAAGTGAAATCAGAAGACAGGAGAGTAGCCGGCACCTCGGCTCTTGCTTCTGCGGCCGTTCTCCACGAGAGCAGCTGCTGGAGCTTGGCAGCGGGAGCTGCGAGGGTGCAAACAAGGCGGACGTCTGTCGCTGAAGAAAGGCACAGAGCCGCAGTGTGATGTGCGCCTTTGGAAGGCTGCCTGGAGAAGGGGTGCTCTCGGAACGCCTTCCTTGCTTTGACTCGTGCTCCTGGGTGAGCTCTAGCTGCAGGCACTGTGCAGCGCTGAACGACTAGGAAAGTGCTTATCTCCACGCTGTGCGGTGAAGCGGGGCGGCTGGGCTGTCCTTTTCGGAGCGGCGAGAACACTCTCAGGCGACTCGGCTTGTGAACGAGCCCTTGCCGGACTTGTGCAGTTCGGTGCGCTGCACACGCGAGCCCGCTGCTCTGCGGCTTCGTTCTTCGCCTTGCCTTGTCTGGAGAGACGAGAAGCCCAGCCACGGCCTTCCACTCGGACCCCCCCTCTTTGGCGTGCCTGCTGCCCGCTCGGTTTTCCCTCAGCTCGAGGCACAAGGAGGCCCTTTCGGAGTCGCAGCGTGCACGCTGTGCACGGAGCTCTCGCTCAGCGAGATGTGCCGGGGGAGAAGCGCTGGCTGGGCGAGTGCTTCGATGTGCGGGACTTTCAAGGCAGCACCACAATGTGGGCCACGAGAAGGGGGGATGAGGAACGTGCTTTTGTCCTGGCGCCGTTCTCCTGTGCCAGGCGTCTGCCCAAGATCCCTGCTCCTTGCGAGACGGCGGCGTGCGCCCGGGCTGCACTCGAGCCGAGAAGGAGCGGGCAGACAGCACCGCCACCTGACGGGCGCTCTGCAGCTTGCGGCCGGGAAGCGGACCGGCCCTGGAAGGCGCTGCGGCCGCGAGTTGCCGCAAGTGTCAGGGCCAAGCGCCGGGCGAGCCGCTCGTCCCGGCACGGTTCTCCGTGCGGGACGCAGCCGAGCAGCTTTCCGTTTCCTTTCAGAGCACCCTTCCAGAGAGGCAGAATGTGGTGGTACGTAGCGCTCGGCAGGAAAGGGGCAGAAAGCTTTCACTGATGTGCCCCTTGCCTTTTCCTTGCAGCCTTTCCTCTTCAGAGCACCCACTGAAGCTATGCACTTTGCTTCTCAGCTGAGTGTATTGTCATATTGCCAGAGTCCCATACGTCCCCCTCCTTCTCGCACCAACTGCTTCTGTTGAAACTTGCCAATGCTACGCCCTTTCCCTCTCAGCTATTCGAACCATCACATTCTGTGTCCCGCTTGCAGTCTGAATCTAAACTGAAGTTTCTGGCCTTATCTTGCATACACAGATGTGCCAGGAGGACAAGTTTGCTCGACCTTGCCGTTATGTTCGAAAACGTCCATTCGCTCCACAATCAAATGCCAGCTTTCTTCCCTTTACATCCTACAAACTTCACACTGAACACACACACACACACACACACTGGAGCTATGCACTTTCTTTCTTTCTTTCTCAGCTGCACTCGCCAGTTCTCCACTGACTTCTCTACCGCTTTCTCTGGCCTTGCCATGCATGGACTTCTCCTCTTATGACACCACTGTGTGCCTTACCCCTCCCTTCCATTGCTTGCCTTTCCTACCCAACCTTGCATTCCTTGTTCATTCCAAACCGTTCCTTCCTTTACCTTCCTGACCCGTCCATGTCCTTCCTTGCCCTTCCTACCAATCACTTCCTTGCATGACTTGTTCGCCTCCCCCACCTGACTTCCCTTCCCATTTGTCCAGGTCCAACCTTTCATTTCCTTCTCCTTCTAGGACTCTCATTGCCTTGCCTGCTTCACCCTTGTCTTGCTTGCAAAGCCATCATTTGTCTTGCTTGCCCTTGAACCCTCCCTTGCCTTGCATTACT
>JACSVZ010000051.1:0-21506 GCA_014706295.1 Lycocorax pyrrhopterus obiensis | reverse complement strand
ACGGCTTTGCGCTCCACACGCTGAGAAGAGGAGATCCCAAGAACTCGTCAGGCACATGGTTCAGAGTGAAAGCGCTATTCTGCCCCATCTTCCCCCGAGAGCGTCTGATGTTAACCACCACAGATTACGCTGACTTCTCGAGGAAAAAGGAATCGCGCGTCTGAAGGACATAAACCCACGGACAAACAACGAAATGCCCCTTCGGGCTGAATACTTTCTGGGCATTATAAAATCCCCTTTGTTCTGCCGGACCAGTGCTCGGCACCCGAGAAAACCGTTGTTGTGTCCTTCAATTTTTGCCGACGGACACAATTTTCCACGTTGTTTCACCCTTTCGGGGCTCCGCAACCAGGGAATGACAGCTATTTTGCTGCAGGTAGCAGCGGAGACCAAAACGAGCGCTCGCCGGCGCTTGGTCCCTGACACTTGCGGCAAATCGCATGGCCGCAAGAGCGCGCTTCCTGGGGACCGGTTCCGCTTCCCGGCGCAAAGCTGCAGGAGCGCCCGTCAGGTGGCGGTGCTGTCTGCCCGCTCCTTCTCGGCTCGAGTGCAGCCCGGGCGCACGCCGCCGTCTCGCAAGGAGCAGGGATCTTGGGCAGACGCCTGGCACAGGAGAACGGCGCCAGGACAAAGCACGTTCCTCATCCCCCCTTCTCGTGGCCCACATTGTGGTGCTGCCTTGAAAGTCCCGCACATCGAAGCACTCGCCCAGCCAGCGCTTCTCCCCCGGCACATCTCGCTGAGCGAGAGCTCCGTGCACAGCGTGCACGCTGCGACTCCGAAAGGGCCTCCTTGTGCCTCGAGCTGAGGGAAAACCGAGCGGGCAGCAGGCACGCCAAAGAGGGGGGGTCCGAGTGGAAGGCCGTGGCTGGGCTTCTCGTCTCTCCAGACAAGGCAAGGCGAAGAACGAAGCCGCAGAGCAGCGGGCTCGCGTGTGCAGCGCACCGAAGTGCACAAGTCCGGCAAGGGCTCGTTCACAAGCCGAGTCGCCTGAGAGTGTTCTCGCCGCTCCGAAAAGGACAGCCCAGCCGCCCCGCTTCACCGCACAGCGTGGAGATAAGCACTTTCCTAGTCGTTCAGCGCTGCACAGTGCCTGCAGCTAGAGCTCACCCAGGAGCACGAGTCAAAGCAAGGAAGGCGTTCCGAGAGCACCCCTTCTCCAGGCAGCCTTCCAAAGGCGCACATCACACTGCGGCTCTGTGCCTTTCTTCAGCGACAGACGTCCGCCTTGTTTGCACCCTCGCAGCTCCCGCTGCCAAGCTCCAGCAGCTGCTCTCGTGGAGAACGGCCGCAGAAGCAAGAGCCGAGGGCCGGGCTACTCTCCTGTCTTCTGATTTCACTTTTTAGCATTTGGAAGGTGGAAGTTCTACCACAGCTGCTTGTGCTGCTACCTGTTCCTATTCCAGCTCTTTGGGAAAACAACTGCCCTTCCAGTTAATCTCCCACATTCAGAGAACACGATGGTAGATGTAGAGGAGACATCCAGATTGCACGGGCGAATTTGATTTTGCTGGCATGTGGCAAGGGAAAGGTGCTGCCCACCACCGGTTTTTTTTTCTAGAGCGTATTTACTGGGGCCTCTGTAACGGAGCTGTGAGAACGGGTAATACAGGACAGTTCATCTGTCTTAGAAGGAAGGTGCGTTGTCCTAGTACGTTTTGCATCATTTAAATGCTGCTAGGAAAAATGGCTACTTTAGGAATTTCTTCTGTCCTTACAGTTCCTTCTCTGTAAGGTCTCGCTGTTTGCACTTGTCCACACTGAAGGTGTGTGAAAGTGATTGCCCAGCGGATCATGTTTCTTAGAGAAGGGGGAAGATCAGGAAATGCTTTCTGTTCTGGTACATCTCTCAGTCTGAACTGCAGCTGGAAACTCTTTGCTGTAGTGATGGACTCTGCTACCTTGAGAGAATCTGTTGATGATATCTCTAGAAATAGAGTTGAGAAGGGAAGTGCAAGTCACTAGTGTGCTTCGTCTTGTTTACAGACTGCAAAAGAAGGAAACGCACCCAGCCCAGTCTCAGAGAGTCAGGATCTGAACGGAACCGGGGACTGCTGACACACTAAAGGTACCAGGACAAAAAGCTCAATAGTTTGGCCTTTGCATTCCCACTGACACTTCAACAGCTCTAACCCAGAGAACTGGCAATTGGGAAAAGCCTTTAAATTCACTAAGAGCACCCAATGTGCAGATCCAAACTTGCTTTCTTTGCCAAGGAGGAACTATAAGCCCATCTCAAAAGAAATAGCATCCCCTCCTCCAAAATACAAAGCATCCAGTGCCTGATCCCATACAAAGGTGCCAGAACACTGTTACTGGGCATTACCTGCCCAGGGCACTAGATCAGCTGCACATCAAGACTCAGCATAGCTGTTTACCTTGTCCAAATTAGGTGTGGCTGCCAGAATTTCAGAAGGCCACCTCTGAGAAATGGAAACCACATGCAAAATGGAATCTTTCAGGAGACCACCTTCCAAAGATGGATGCCAGTGCCATCATTGCATGAATTGAGGCAATGTTTCCATATCAAGTATGCCAGGACAGAAAGTTGCTGGCCTCCTTGACCTCCACGAGGCAGCTTCTTATCAGCACCACCAAATCTGGGGCTATGTGCTTTCCTTCCCATGACAAAGCATTGCCATTCTCGTTCAGGAACTTACGCAGCCAAAGCTGCATACCACTTTCCATATTGTATACGTGCAACAATTGCTCCCACACAGAAAGTGCCAGGACAGAAATATCTTGCTGGACTATTCCTCCCCATGGTAACTTAACATCTGCTCCACCAACACTGGCACTCTGCTCTTTGCTTCCCAAGAAAAGGTAGTCTGAGTCACTTGGCCTTGCCTTCCCTTCAGTACTGTGCCTAGATTTTCCTAGCCTACCCTTGCTTTGCTTCCCTTGCCTATGTCTGCTTTGCCTCGCCTTGCCTACAACTTCCTTGTTTTGTTTTGCCCTGCCTATCACTTTCCATTGCCTTCCGTGCAGGCAAGGAAACGCAAACCAAGTGTAGGCAACTCTGGGCAAGTCAAGGGAGAGGTAGGCAAGGCCAGAGCAGTGAGAGGAAAGCAAATGGAGTGGTAGGCGAGAGAAAGCCCAGAAGTTAGAGGCAAGGCTAGGTATAGGAAGGTAAGGCCAGTGATGGGTGGGCCTGGCAGAAACAGGAAAGGCTGGGCAAGGCAAGGCCCTGGAGGAAAGCAGTAGACAGATGAAAGGTGGGGCATGGGCATGCAAGGGAATGCAAGGCAAGGGAGGGTTAGCAGGGCAAGGCAAGGAAACTGTTGGGTTTCCAAGGCAAGGGAGGTGAGAGGTACATTCAAGGATTTCTGGGATGCAAAAGTGGCCAGGACCTACCTCTCTGTCTGGCTTTGATCCCACATGGGCAGTCTCTAATCTGCACCTAAAACACTTGGTCTAGCTGTATGCAAAAGAACTGTCATTCTGGTTGCGGAGCCCGAGGGTGAAACGTGGATTGTGTGTCCAAAATTGAACACATGCGAGCACTGGTCCCAGACAAAAGATATGCCAGAAAGATGGGCTTGGCTGCATGGGACCTCCCCTGGGCTTTTTCTCACGTGCTTCTGAAACACTGGTGCTACATGAGAGTCTTGGGATTCCTCAGGGGAGCAGACAGGGCAGGGAAAGTGTGGGCCAGGAGAAAAGGGGTCTTGAGTTCCAGGTGAGGGAGGGGTGAGCAAAGTAATGCAAGGCAAGGGAGGGGTTCAAGGGCAAGGCAAGACAAATGATGGCTTTGCAAGGCAAGACAAGGGTGAAGCAGGCAAGGCAATGAGAGTCCTAGAAGGAGAAGGAAATGAAAGGTTGGACCCGGACAAATGGGAAGGGAAGTCAGGTGGGGGATGGGTGAACAAGTCAATGCAAGGAACTGGATTGGTAGGAAGGGCAAGGGAAGGACATGGACGGGTCAGGAAGGTAAAGGAAATAACGGTTTGGAATGACAAGGAAATGCAAGGTTGGGTAGGAAGGGCAAGGCAATGGAAGGGAGGGGTAGGCAACACAGTGGGTGTCATAAGAGGAGAAGTCCATGCATGGCAAGGCCAAGAGAAAAGCGGTAGAGAAGTCAAGGTGGAGAACTGGCGAGTGCAGCTGAGAAAGAAAGAGAGTGCATAGCTCCAGTGTGTGTGTGTGTGTGTGTGTGTGTGTGTTCATGTGTGAAGTTTGTAGGATGTAAAGGGAAGAAAGCTGGCATTTGATTGTGGAGCGAATGGACGTTTTCGAACATAAGCGGCAAGGTGCGAGCAAACTTTTCCTCCTGGCACATCTGTGTATGCAAGATAAGGCCAGAAACTTCAGTTTAGATTCAGACTGCAAGCGGGACGCAGAATGTGATGGTTCGAATAGCTGAGAGGGAAAGGGCGTAGCATTGGCAAGTTTCAACAGAAGCAGTCGGTGCGAGAAGGAGGGGGACGTATAGGACTCTGGCAATGTGACAATACACTCAGCTGAGAAGCAAAGTGCATAGCTTCAGTGGGTGCTCTGAAGAGGAAAGGCTGCAAGGAAAAGGCAAGGGGGCACATCAGTGAAAGCTTTCTGCCCCTTTCCTGCCGAGCGCTACGTACCACCACATTCTGCCTCTCTGGAAGGGTGGTCTGAAAGGAAACGGAAAGCTGCTCGGCTGCGTCCCGCACGGAGAACCGTGCCGGGACGAGCGGCTCGCCCGGCGCTTGGCCCTGACACTTGCGGCAACTCGCGGCCGCAGCGCCTTCCGGGGCCGGTCCGCTTCCCGGCCGCAAGCTGCAGAGCGCCCGTCAGGTGGCGGTGCTGTCTGCCCGCTCCTTCTCGGCTCGAGTGCAGCCCGGGCGCACGCCGCCGTCTCGCAAGGAGCAGGGATCTTGGGCAGACGCCTGGCACAGGAGAACGGCGCCAGGACAAAAGCACGTTCCTCATCCCCCCTTCTCGTGGCCCACATTGTGGTGCTGCCTTGAAAGTCCCGCACATCGAAGCACTCGCCCAGCCAGCGCTTCTCCCCCGGCACATCTCGCTGAGCGAGAGCTCCGTGCACAGCGTGCACGCTGCGACTCCGAAAGGACCTCCTTGTGCCTCGAGCTGAGGGAAAACCGAGCGGGCAGCAGGCACGCCAAAGAGGGGGGGTCCGAGTGGAAGGCCGTGGCTGGGCTTCTCGTCTCTCCAGACAAGGCAAGGCGAAGAACGAAGCCGCAGAGCAGCGGGCTCGCGTGTGCAGCGCACCGAAGTGCACAAGTCCGGCAAGGGCTCGTTCACAAGCCGAGTCGCCTGAGAGTGTTCTCGCCGCTCCGAAAAGGACAGCCCAGCCGCCCCGCTTCACCGCACAGCGTGGAGATAAGCACTTTCCTAGTCGTTCAGCGCTGCACAGTGCCTGCAGCTAGAGCTCACCCAGGAGCACGAGTCAAAGCAAGGAAGGCGTTCCGAGAGCACCCCTTCTCCAGGCAGCCTTCCAAAGGCGCACATCACACTGCGGCTCTGTGCCTTTCTTCAGCGACAGACGTCCGCCTTGTTTGCACCCTCGCAGCTCCCGCTGCCAACCTCCAGCAGCTGCTCTCGTGGAGAACGGCCGCAGAAGCAAGAGCCGAGGGCCGGGCTGCACCTTCGCCTTCCGCGCGCGGGCAGCATCAAACTCAGCGGTGCACTCGGGGCTTGCCTCCTCTCCGCTGCACCCCACCATCGTCTTCTCCGAAGCTCGGAGGCTGAAGGGAAGCGCGGTTGCTTCCACAGGGCGCTGCGAGAGGGCTAGGCGGCAGCAGCAGCACAAGCAACTGCCGTGCACCTTCCCCCTTCCCAAGGCCATGACGAGAGTTCAGCAGGCGGGAGAGCGGCAGCCACGCTCGTCTGGCAAGGCCGGGCTAGGCGCACCCGAGCCCGGGGCTCCGCGGCTTCGTTCCTCGCCTGTTCGAACACGCCGGTGCCTTGGTTCTCCCGGCGGCGGACGGTCGTCTGCTTCTCGCCGGGAACACTGCGCCCGGCAGCCAAGCGCTCCAGCGCACTGCTTCTGCCGAAACACGCCTGCTTCCACAGAGCGCTGCAAGAGGACTAGGCGGCGGCGGCGGCGGCGCACAAGTAACTGCCCTGGAACGTCCTCCTTCCCGAGGCCGTAACGTGAATTCAGCAGGCAGGAGAGTGGGCAGCCACGCTCGTCTCGCCAGCCCGGACTAGGCGCACCCGAGCCCGGGGGCTCGGCGGCTTCCTTCTTCGCCTCTTCGAACACGCCGTGCCTTCGTTCTCCCGGAGGCGGACGCCCGTCTGCTTCTCGCCCGGAACACTGTGGCCGGCAGCCGAGCGCTCCAGCGCACTGCTTCTGCCGAAACACGCCTGCGCCGTGCCCCTTTCCTTCTGAGCGCTCTGTACCACCACACTTCTGCCTCTCTGCTGCTCTGAATGGAAAGGGAAAGCTGCTCGGCTGCGTCTCGCACAGAGAACCGTGCCGGGACCACCGGCTCGGCCCGCGGCCGCGCCTGACACTTGCGGCAACTCGGGGCTGCAGCGCCTTCCAGGGCCAGTCCGCTTTCCGGCACAACCTGCAAAGCGCCCGTCAGGTGGCGGTGCTGTCTGCCCGCTCCTTCTCGGCTCGAGTGCACCCCGGGCGCACGCCGCGGTCTCGCAAGGAGCAAAGACCTTGGGCAGACGCCTGGCGCGGGACAAAGGTGCCAGGGCAAAAAAGCACGTTCTTCTCCCCCCCCCCCCCCCCCCCCCCCCTTCTCGTGGCCCAGATTGTGGTGCTGCCTTAAGAGTCTTGCACATTGGACCACTCCTCCGGCAAGTGCTTCTCCCCGGGCACATTTGGCTGAGCGAGAGCTCCGTGGACAGTGTGGACGCTGCGAAACCGAGAGGGCATCCTTGTGCCTCGAGCTGAGGGAAAAGCGAGCGCAGCAGCCGTGCGGGTGCGGGCAGCAGGCACGCCGAAGAGCGGGGGCGAGTGGAAGGCCGTGGCTGGGCTCCTCTTCTCTCCAGACGAGGGAAGGCGAAGAACGAAGCCGCCGAGCTTGAGGAAGTCAGACAAGGAATGTCTCCCTCAGGAGACAAGTGGGCTAGGTTTAATGGCATCTGTAATGGGGACATATTTCTCTAGGAACTGCCAGTTAGTTACTGGAACAGCCTCAGTACAGAACAAGAGTGACTTCTAGTGCAGCCCAGGGATTCGGCAAGAGTTACTGCTTGGCATTATCCCTTCCTGTGTTTGAGTGCATCAGCCTGTGCTGCCTCACGCAAATTAGGCTTGGTCTGAGCTGCAAAGTGCCTGTGAAAGCGATGGGGATGTGGCTGCCCTGGCGGAAGCAAAAGCCTTGTCATGTTGCGTCTTACAGACACGGAAAGCCAGGGCATCCAAGGTGAATTCATGGAGAGACAGCACACACATGGCTGCTCATGGCAGCAAGCTGGATTTCCTAACTCAAGAGCTCATTCAGCCCCTACAGAATTTTCAATTGCAGTGACAGACACAGTTACCTCACTGAACCGTGTAAGAACTGGGAGCGCTG
Source organism: Lycocorax pyrrhopterus obiensis (assembly GCA_014706295.1). Taxonomy (NCBI): domain Eukaryota; kingdom Metazoa; phylum Chordata; class Aves; order Passeriformes; family Paradisaeidae; genus Lycocorax; species Lycocorax pyrrhopterus. Next base: position 14,037 of record JACSVZ010000051.1, on the reverse strand, counting down.
CCCTCTTCCTGCCTGCTATTCCTGAACGAGGCTGAAGCATCCCCACCTCCCTCACCGACCCTTCAGAGCTGCTCTGGCACCACAGGCAGGAACCTCCTGCACCCCTGAACATGAGCTGTCCTCAGAGTCAGGCTGCCTGGCAAGTGACAACCTCCCAGGGAACACAACCTGCAACCCCATGCTCAGCAGTCCTACCCAGGAGGTCATGCTGCATCCAGGAAGGCTGGTTACATCCCAGCTTCCACAACCCGGCACCCTCTGCCATCCCCTAAAAGGAAGCAGAAATCTTTTCTGAACTCCAAATGAGAATTAATAAACACAAACATCGCTGGGTCAGGACACCTCCCAGCCAAAATTGCTGGAGATTTGGAGAAGTGTGACTACACACGTGCTCTGTCTTTATGCTCTTTCCAGATCTCTACCCCTGAAAAAGATGCCCAGTCAGGCAGACCTCAGCTCTGACCTAGCAGAACCATTCTTACATTCTGAAATGTAGAAGAGTTTCTGCTTTTTCCTGGTTTTGGTTCACCCTGATTTCGCTTTGCCATTTTTGAGCCTGACTAATGCAATTGACGCACAGCCTGGGCCAACTAGTCCGGCTCTGCCCAAGCTGAGATCTGCAGATATCTCACTGCTGGTACCAGACAGGACTTCTACCAGCTCACCAGGAATCTATGTCTGACTTCCCCCACGTATTCCTGGGGAAAATCAGACAGCTGACAGCAGCCTGGTTGGTCTAAAACTTTAAGAATCACAGTCCCACTATTCCCATTACTCCCTTTCAGAGTGTCTTTCTCTCTGCCTGCATTTTTATAGCTTTCCACTATCCTCAACTTATGGCAAGTAAAAACAAGCCCCCTTCCCACTTCTGCTCAAAGTGTTTTAGATAAAATAGTAGGCAGGAACAGAAAAGGATAAAATAAGAGTATCGAGGCGGGGGGGAAAAACCTAAATAGTTAATACAGTTCCTACTCGGTGCAGCCTTCGTGCAAACATGATGTCAGCTGGAAAGTGCTGGCAAGCAAAACCAAGAGGGATGTATGTCAGCTGAGCAGCTGATATTCCCTGGGAAAGGGAACGTGGAATTGCCTATAGCTGCATGTGGCCGTCCTGTTTGTACAGGATCAAATTCTCCCCTGTGCACGTAGCAGCCGTCCAGGAATCGCAGCCCACAACGTCACGCAGGAGGCACAGTGCCACACGTCCTCCTTGTGGCTGTGCTTCCAACAGACAGAGACACCAAAACAACTGCATGGCCTCAAAATGTCACGTGCAGCCACCGCAGGCGAAGCCCTGGGTGCATGGGTGTCACAGAACCCCAGAATGGTTTGGGTTGTGTGGACACTGAAAAGCTTTAGCAGAGAGATTTTCCGGCTTTCTGCAGCATTTTGTGAGAGTTCTGTCTTTCCCATGCAAGTAAGACAAAACAATGTTACAGTTTTGTAAACTTCTTGCAGCTGCGGATTGTTTTGGAAGAATTGTTATGGTTCTAACTGGAAAAACACTCAGAGATGGGTGTCTTAGAACTTGATCAATCCCCTTAGGGGGTGGATGGCAAAAACCAATTACCTTATGCCACTTAATAAAAGAGCAAATTTTTTTCCTTTCCTCACGTTCTGCAGTCACAGGCATCACCTCTTCCACAAGACAATTTGAAGGATACCATTTAGTGCAACCCTACCAGGTTTCCTTGTCAGTCAAGAAAAACTTCAGCTTCTTCAGTCTTTTGCAAAATGTTCTGAAGATCATCCATCTTTCAGATTCACAAATTCAGACTCAAGTTTGAATTTATATATTGAGCATATATTGACAGGACAAGGGAGAACGGCTTTAAAGTAAAAGAGTAGGTTTATATTGGATATTAGGAAGAAATTCTTCCCTGTGAGGGTGATGGTGCCCTAACACAGGTTGGCCAGAAAACCTGCAGCTGCCCCATCCCTGGAAGTGTTCAAGACCAGGTTGGAAGCAATGTTATCTAGTGGAAGGCATCCCTGCCCATAGCAGGTGGTGGAAGCAGATGGTCCTTAAGGTCCCATCAAACAGAAACTATTCCATGATTCTATGATGATTCAATCTCCGCAGGTCCTGGCAGATGCCAAACCTGCTCTTCACAGCCTTCTCCCTTCCCCTGCCCCTCTGCCAAGTGCAACAGGCACCAAGGACTGAAAGGACCACAGAGAGCCAAAGGGAGACTGCTGCACCTACCTCACTGGGAGCCCCTTGGGAAGCACTTTTCAAGCCCACTCTGAGCAGTCTTTGGAACACAGAGCACAACCTGGCCGCCTCTGCGATCAGCAGCCCCCAAACACAGGCGCAGGAAGAAGAAGCAGGGGCTCTTTTGCAGCCATGCCCAAGAGAGACTGGAAGGGTGCCCTTCCCCTGCTCTCACTTTGTTGGGTTTCTGATTGGATCAGAGGCAGGGGCTGCGATTTCTCAGTTGTGGGGACCAGAACCGCACCCAGGATCCCGGCACTGCCTGACAGCGCTCCGGACACCGGGACGGTCGCGCATCCAAATCTCGGCCACTGTGCTGCTGCTTCGTTTGCTCTTAGGCACACCCAGAGCCCACTGTTAAGCCCGGATGGTCTCTGGTTCTGCCCTCTTCCTGACCCTATGCAGGGATGGAGCACTGCTGTGCTTTCAGGAAGCTGTTCTTGAAAACTTCCAGCATTCCAAGCTCCTTTGCCCTCTGTGGAGGCTCGCTGGGGAATCCCTCACAGCTGCCTCCAGAGCATACTCAAGTTGGCTCTTCTAAAATCCAGGGCCTTCAGGGTGCTCAGCAAGACCTTTAACTCCACAGTGCTGTGGAACTGGACCTTCAGGACAGGGACCTTTCCAGCCTGAGCTGCCCTCGTTCCTCTGTGTCTCTGCACAAAACACGGCGCGGAAGAGAACGGCACGAGGGGCCTGTGTGTCCCAGGGCTCAGGTTTTGCACCACTTCAGCTCCACAGAGACGCGGGTAAGGGGGAGAAACCAAATTGTTTATTAATGGGAGGGGAAGTGAAGGGATGAGACGGGGGCAAAAAAAAGGGGATGGGCAGGGCCTGAGGGCTGGAGGGATGGAGCTATCTACAGGGAGGGAGAGGGCAGGAGCTATTGGAGCTTCCCACAGGCTCAGCTGTGCCCAGCATCAGCTGTGCCTGGAGCTCCAGTGGCACTGAGTCGAGGTGTCCTCTTCACTGTCTCCTGGCACTGTTCTTGGGACACTGGTTCTCTGAATCCAGAAGATGACCTCAGTTCTGCACATCTTTGTCCAAAACTTGCTTGAATTTCCAGGTTAGTGGAGGATGGGCTGTCGTCTTTGCTCATGGCTTGAAGGGCTGGAACAGAGAACTACCATGGTCAGAGGCCAGACCTACGTGGACACCCGGCAATTGTTCTGCCAGGGCCATCCCTCCCAGCTCTCGCCATGGCCAGAACAGAGCAAGGACCAACGGGCTCAGCCAGAAGGTGCCTACTAGTCCATGACATTATGATCTTCACCTCACGAAGCTTTTGACTGGCACAGGGAGCAGGGGCCAGGTGTACCAGGGGTTTGGCACAGAGCAAGATGTGGACAGAGAGATCTGTGAGCAGCTGACATTACGTGAGTACCATTTGGGAATGGTTTCCTGGTTGCTTGCTCTTGGGAAGACTCTGTTGGCTTAACTGGAGAGATTGCTGCCTTGTGGGCTGAGTAGGAGGGGAGGGTCATCCGCGCAGCCTGCGTCCTCTGGGCAGTGGGAAGGAGCAATATTCCCAACAGACATCTCTCTCCTCTCTCTCAACAGTGTAAGATGATCAGGGCAGCTGTGCTTTACAGTTGCGGGTCTAAGGCCACGCCACGTTTATTTTGAAAACTTTCCTGTGTCGGGTGCTTGTGGTCCTGCCTGTAAAACGGTGCTTCCTGAGAGCCTTCCTGACAGTCCTTGCTGGTTTCTTTCCTGGAGGCTGGTACTCTGCAGTTTTGCTTCTAGATTTGCATTTGCTCTCTTCCCCTGCTTTCTGAACACCCTCTGTGGTAGCCTGAGGTGCGCTGGAGCCTCTCCCAGCTGTCAGTGTGACTGATGTCCCTCAAACATATTGAAGTCAGTGCACAGAAGATCTGTGGGTTCCCCTTGCATCTGGGCCTGGTTCTGCCACCTCAGGTGACACCACGGTGGGTGCATGGCCAGGCAGTATCTGTGGATTTACTCTGTGTAAGGACAGCAATATCACAGAATCCCAGAATGATCTGGGTTGGAAGGGGCCTTAAAGCTCATCTCAATCCACCCCCTGCCTTGGGCATGGACACCTTCCACTAGACCGGCTTGCTCCAAGCCCCATTCAACCTGGCTGTGAACACTTTGGGGAAAAATTAGTCTTAATGTGAAAATCTCTGTTTTGGTCAGAATACACATTTTCCACTGGAGCCAAGACAGATGGAATGCTTTGCCCGTTCGTGCAGCAGTGTCTCACTCCTGACTGCATGCAGTTGGTTTGGAAGGAAAAGCTTATTTAGGGTTCAGACGATTAAAAACATCTGCTTTCCCATGTATCCTGAAACGCTGCAGGATTTGAAAACGGAGAACATGTATCATGCTTGTCCCAGCCGCCGTAAAACATCGGCTCCACAGTTTAAATTGTGGGATTTTAATGATGGTGTATCTGTATTATTCAGTCCTGTGTAATGCACTTTTGCTTGTGGTGCTGTGATCTCTTTTCCTGCGTTGGGCCTGGGCCACCTGACCATATTTGCAGTGTGTGGTTAAACATCAAATGCATCAGAATAAGCAAAATAATCACTTCCAGACTAAACACATTTCAAATTTGTTTAGAATATTGAACAAGCTTCATCACTGGGAGATGTCTCTTCTGCGACATCAAACTACATCGATGTGTCTCTGCTGATGCCAATTTCTGTTTCCCGTATTTTTGGACTAAAAGCATAAAATTCTCTGAAAATCCTCCTTTGACTGTGGTAACTTTTGGCTGAGGGTCAGTCTGGGCATCTCTGAGCATTAATATCTATGCCTTCCATGGCCCCTGTGGAGCAAAAAGTTATAGACAGTTATCCTTCTCTTTCATGTGGGAAAACTGGATCATGAACAGACAATAATCCTCATCTATTTAGCTTGGAATGAGTTGGGAGAAGCTGGTGACAGCACTGGAGGAAAGCAGAGTTTTGGCATTGGTTGAGTTTGCTACAAGACCCTTACTTTTTTTAGCAAAACTGTTTCCTGGTGCTCAGGGCACTACAGCCCTCCTGCTCCCATCTGTCCTTTACATTTTTGGGCTGATTTGTCTGTCTCCTTGCTGGCTACACTTATGCAGTTGTGGAAAGAGTTTGTAATGCATCTGTGCTCCTCAAGGATCCTCTGGCTCCCTGTTTTTCTGGAGGGAAGGATGTAATTAGAGTCTCCCACCGAATTCCAGTGGGTAATCACACACAGACCGTTGTCCCAAACCAGACCTGACCCTCTGGGCACCACTGCAGGAAGAGCCAACAGGCTCTTTCCTGGCCTTGCAAAATAGTGGGAATGCTGAGTAAGAGCAGGACAAATAATAAGGCTGGGTCCTGAGTAAAAAATAAAAAAAAAAAAAAAAAAAAAAAAAGTGCCTGCAGTCAGTAGGTGTTGTCCGAAGTTAATTCTGAGCTTTCACGTGGCCACAGTGAACCGTGGATGCTCTGGAACAGTCGGATTCCCATCGGGAAGCTTTCCTTTGAGTTTAACAAGGCACTTAAGCACATGCCTCAGGGCAGAGAAGAGATTTTGGCTCCGGTGACAGTAAGATCAGACATAAATCTGAGCATCCGACTGGAGTCAGCTTGAGATAAGATTTAAAAAATGAGTTCCTAATCGAGCTCTTCCCCACCCAGAGACAGTTTTTGTCTTGGACTTCTGAAGTTCTTTACAAATGAACCCTGGCTTCCCCTTATGAAATATTTCATCTTGGATAACAATGCAGTCAGTCATTTCAACCTGCTCTTGGAGCGTCTCTGCTTGCAGCAATTTTTTTTGCACACTCAAATTGTCTTCTTTTTTTTCCCCTCTTGTATCTAAATAGTAAAGGACACATTACCATGGATAGCACACAGGAGTTTTTTTTCAAATCATTGGAGTACAAGAGTGAGGATGGAGAGTTTGTGACAAATTGTTGTGTTGATAAACAAATGGGCTCAAAGGAATTAGTTTCCCAAAGTAACTGCAGCCATTAAAAGGTCCTTCTGCATGTTTTTGGCTTTTCTGAACACCTTCTTATCAGTATGTTTAGTTAGAAAAATACTTTTTTATCTACCGAGAAATGTCTCTTCTGGTTTTTTCTTCAGAACGTGAAGTTTTGAAACTTAAAAAAAAAAGCCTCCATTTATGTTCCAAGAACAATCAAGATTTTAATTCACATGCTGCTTTCTTCAGAGTTTTAATGCTGTTAAGAACAGGGCATTCAGAGATGAGGCTGGATAAGGTCTGTCATGTTTATGAAGCCATGGAAGCATCTGGATACAGTATGGAAATCCTCAACCAAAAACTTTTTGAAGTCTCTTTTTAATACAATCATCCAGGCTTACTCTACTAAACTGTGCATTTATTGGATTTGGGTGGAAGATGAGGCAAGAATCAAACTGATATTGTGGAATACACGTTAAGATTACAACCCCTAGGGAAATATCCCTAAATGGTGAATGTTGATTGCGTGCACTTTTCAATATGTAATTGATTCACAACCATTGTGACCATCAAACAAATGGGCTGCAGAGCAGTATCTGTTCAATGTGCAACATGGAATCAACATTGTGTCACGACCTTTTGGTTTCTGAAGTATCAGGGAGCAAAGAAACAAAGTAAACTGTGTGCATGGCCCTGACACTGCAGTGCATCACTCGTGCTTGGCTTCCTTGGCCTCAGCTCCTTAATTAGCAAGTGGGAATAAGCAATAAATAATAATAAAGAATAAAACCTGAGGCACCGCTTGGAATGTGTTGTCCCGGGATGAAAAGCTTTACCCTGGTTCTCTTTCTGTGTGTCCCTGTTGCTGCTAAACCCCAGCAGACAGAATAATTCAGCATGTGGTGTATCAATGACCTGTCCTAATTATCATTTACCTCTCCATAGTTTAATTAAGCTCCTGATTAATGTGGCTTTCAGTCTTCCCACATAGCAGGGTCACAGCAGCTTTGTCTGTAACAGGATTTACCCCTCTGTAAGTATTTCCAAAAGAAGTCCCTGAAGTGATTCAAGTCACTTGAAATGATTCCATGAAAAGAGAATGGGATCGCTATAGCATTTATTTCTTCCTGTTTGCCAGGCCAAAAGGAGCTGGAAAAGAAAGGAGGAATGCAAACAGATATTCAGGAGTGTTGTTCTTCATGTCAGGACATTTTCTGCCACTAGCCCACCAGGATAGCTGGTGGCACCTCACTGGGGATATTCCAGAGCTATCTGGATGCAATCCTGTGCCCTGTGCTCTGGGGTGGCCCTGCTGGAACAGGGAAGTTGGACCATTGCCCACTGTGGTCCCTTCCAACCTGACCCATCCTTGGATTCTGTGAAACCAAAGCCAGCCAAGAACTGGAGGAGAGTTCCCATTCCCTTGAAATCCCCTGATCTTAGTCCAGGCTTGGGGGATTGCTGGGCTGTAACAGGTAAGGGTGTCCAGAGCTACCTGCAAAGCTACTGTGGGATAATGGCTTTTATCTGAGCTGGAAACTGTTGGATCTGTTCCCAGCAGCAGCCATGGGGATGGCCTGGAGGAAGCAGCTGAAAGCAAACAAACATTGGGATTTTACTGTTTCTGAGAACTGTCTGGGTCACCTCCTTATCTGTGATTTGTATTTCTCAAGAACAGGCTGCTCAGCTCTCGGGATGAGAGGACTCACCGCCTTGGAATTACAGCTGGGAAATGCTTTTGGAAAACAGAAGATGTGCTGGAGGAAGATAGCGTTGTCCCTCTGGCCTGGCAGGTTTGTATAGGTTTGGAGCTTTTTTTCCATCAAGATGAGAAATTGATTATATTATTTGGAGGGAGGCATGCCTTGGAAAACCCATGATTTACTCACACGCCATGTCCGTGATGTTCTGTTGCTATGACCTCAAGAGAAACAAACAGCTTCCTTGTCAAAAAAAAGCCTCCAACTCTCTTGAGCAGACTGTGCCCCAAGAGGTCTGACTGTCTCCCTCTTCCTACAGGCATCTCCTGCTTCTTCCTTCGGGATTTCTCCTTAGGTATTTGTTGCCTTTCCTTTATATAGGTCTGTGATTGTCTGTGGATCTCAGAGTCAGACCACAGCTTCCAAAGTAATCGTGTGTTTACTGTATTCTGGAAGGAAAAAGGCTTTTTAGCTTGGGAGTAAAACAAGATGACATTTCTACTGACTTTTGTGTTGTGTTTGGCTTTGGACTGTGCATTGCATTTCACTTTTCACCGTGTGTTATTCCCCACCCCTTGTGGACTATGGAATAAGATTTGGACAACATTTGGACAACACTCTCAGGGACGCACAGGGTGGGATTGGTGGGGTGTCTGTGCAGGGCCTCCACTAGACCACAATGCTCCAAGCCCCATCCAACCTGGCCTTGGACACTTCCGGGGATGGGGGAGCCACAGCTTCTCTGGGCAACCTGTACCAAGGTCTCACCACCCTCTCAGGGAAGATGAGCCCTTACAGGTCATTTCACTTTTCCAACATGTGTTTGCTGCTTTTTGCATTTGGAAATGGAGAAGAGATTGTTGTAAGCTCCAGTTGCTCCAGGTGCTACGGCCACGAGCCCCCTGTAGGAAGGAGCACAGACCCCAATGCACCTTGGCTTTGGCTGCCCTCTGGCAGAGAAGCCCCCCAGGGGCACAGGTCTCTGGGGCAGGAGACGGGCACCAGCGCTGCCAGGGCTCGGGGGCTGGCAGGTCTGCTTCGGCGGGGACTCTGCCACACCTGCTGATTTCAGTGCTCCCCTCCCCGGGGCCCCAGGGCTCAGAGCAGCATTCTGTGCCCTGGCCCACACGTTCCTTGTCTGTGTCACAGCCCCGGCTTTAGGATGGCCACCAGCCGGGATGTGTCCCAAGGAGGCTGTGCCAGCTTCTGTGGAAGACCCCGAGCCCTTCCCGCTGCAGCTGCGTCGGCAGCCGTGGGGGCTCCTGGTGCTGCCCCGAGCCCGCAGAGCAGGGCAGCGTTTGCTTATGGTTGGAGCCGTTGCTAAAGGTCCTGTCGGGCTGTCTCAGACACTTGGGGCAAGGGATTCCTTCCAACCTGGGCCACTTTGGGGGGGGCTGGGGGCGGCCCCAGGGCAGGTGGCAGTGTGTGCAAGGGCCCTTTGTGACACGGTGCAGCATGGTCACCGCGGGACGGAACGGGACAAGGTGTCCCAGGGCCCTTTGTGACACGTGCTGACATAGGGGCTGGCGGCGACGCGGCCACGCCACAGTGCTTGGAGCACGCGACGGGACAGGACGGGACACAGCGGCGCCGTGAGGAGCCCCCGCACAGCGCACTCGTTCCTTGCTGACCCGGAGCTTTTCCGAGGCGTTACTCCTGCAGGTGACCTCGAGGCCAGACCACAGGACTTGGTGACCTGTGGCCTTCCTGAGGCTTCTCTTTTGCAGGTGCCCTCGAGGGCAGACCGTGGCACTTGGTGCCCCAGAGCTTTTCCGAGGCAACTCCCATCCCTGCGGCCCGTGCCCTTGAGGCCAGACCGTGGGAGTTTCCGACTCAAAGCTCTTCCAAAGCCTCTCTCTTGCAGGTTCCCTTGACAACAGATTTTGGAATGGCCGAGAGACGTCGAGGCCTGTTCAGCATGAATAAGAAGAAAGTAATGCAGCCTAACATGGTGCAGGTCCAGCAGCCACAGGAAGGTGAGTGGCAGAGCTGGGCCACAGGGCTGATGTCTGCTGCCAGCTTGGCCCCATCCCATCCCATCTCCTGGGAACACGCCCACGGACAGGACGGAAGAGGGGCCGGGCCAGACCCCCCCACAGCAGCCGTGCTCCATCCCCTGAGCATTCCGGGGCTGTCCCTGCCTGGGCAGCGCAGGGCTGGGCTGTGTTCTCCGGCCTCTCCCGCAGCCCCTCAACTCTGGCTGCGCTCACTCTTTGCCAAATGCAGCCGTGGACTTGAGACAAGAGCAGGACCGCACCCATGGCCACTCACACAGAATAGCACAGGTACCTGCAGCCATCCCCACCTGGGCTGGGCCTGCTGTCGCTGCTCAGTCGAGCACCGCGCTTGGACACCCCATGGAGCATCCCTCTCTTCTGTGCTCTTCTCCTGCAGAGGTTTCCGAAGTTCATGAGCATGTGCTGTAGAAGGACCACCACCACAGCAACTTACGGCACAAGCAAACCTGGCTCCAGACTGACTGATGTCAGCACAGCATCAATTGAGTGCGCAGAAATGACTAATTACATAGTGAAGGCTGATCAGGTAACAACTGAGGCCAATTCAAACACCTGAATGACTGAGGTCATAAGAAACACTGACACTAACCCCACTTTAACTGTCAATTATGCTCACAATTTATTATTCACCGATAATGGTGTTTCTTATCAGAAGCACTAAGCAGCTCGGGCCAGGGCTGAAGGCCTTGTAGGATTATGTGGCCCATCAAGCCACATCTGCTTGGCCACCTCATCCTTTGAGGCCAGCACAGTGTGGTGGGAAGGGAAGCACTTCTTGGGGCCAGCTGAGGAAGTTGCTCCCTTGGACAGTGCTCCAAGTCTTCCCCATGCCTCCTCCAGGTGCCAGCCACGGTGAGGAGCATTCACCAGAGACTCACGTCCCCTGTGACTGCCGATGTCAGGCTATTCATGAACATTCTGAGGATGGCTGATGAACATCCCGCTGGCGTGGTGCTGACCCTCCTGCGCTGTGCCCCATCGGGTGACAGGTACGGGGCCCACCTGCCTTGAGAGCTCAGGGCTCACCAGCCCTTAGGGCCCATTGACCTGTGCAGCCTGTCCAATGGGATCTGCCAGACAGGCAGAGAGCTCCAGGACCCTCGGGCCCCTCTGTTTCCCGAGTCTGCTGCCATGCTCCCTCCCTGCCCCCTCAGGGCACCGGGGCTCTGTCACCTGGGCCCCCCACAGCTGCACAGGGCATGGTACCGTGACTGAGACATCCCTGACACAGAGCTCCGATCCCACAGAGCTGCCACAATGATGTGGAGAACCATAGGCTCGTCAGGACCAACTGTGGAGAAGGTGCTGCCAACACTTCTCTGTGTGATGGAGGATCAGCCTTTGCACAGAACGTACACCTCTGATGGGGACAGCAAGGACGTTTTTGCCCTGGCTGTGAGTTTCTGGAACTGGCCCTTGCTCGTCCCCAGGTCGCCTCTCCAGCAGCTCTCCATCCTCTCCCTGCCTCAGGCGCTGGGCCGAAACCTGGGCTAGGGGCAGGCTCAGGGGGCACCAGGCCCGGTGCTCCTCCTGCGTCTCCCCTCAGGCCCTGCCACATGGACAGCTCAGCACTGAGCACATTCTTGGGCTGCTTCTTTTGCAGGCAATTCTGGCGCTGTGGGTCATTGTCCAGGTGCCTGAGTGCCACGAGGCGATGAACCTTTATGCCCCCCACCTGCTCGTGGCTCTGTTTGTTCAAATTTTCAACAGCACAGTGCACGGTACTGAGGAGGTTGACACCTTTTGGAGGCAATGCCAGGAGCAACACAGCCTTGCCACCAACCCCAACAGGTGCTCCATCCCAGTCCTCCTGTCCCTCCCATGTCCCCAGGGCAGGAGCCAGTGCCCACAGGGTGACCTGCGTTTTCTCTGCACACAGGTTTGCGGTGCAGACACTGAAGGCCCTGCTCTGCTGACTCCAGTGTGAGAATGTGGTCATGGAAATGGGACGTAAGCGTGGCTGGGACACGCTGCTGTGTGCTGACACCCAGCACTATGCAGTGGGTCTGCTGGCCAGGTGAGACCCCCTTCTCCCCAGCTGCCCCCAGCATTTGTGCCCTGTGTCCGAGGTACCCCACACAGCCCCAATGGCCATGGGCCAGGGAGCCTTGTCATTGAGGGATGGCCAAGGACACTGGAAAATGCTGGGAGAGGAGGGTGCCCAGGAGCAGCCACCTCCCAGAGCACCCACATTCCCTTCCAGGGATGCTGGGGAAAGACCGCACCTCTGTGAGTCAGTCCTGGGACATGTTTGTTCCCTCACCTGAGGGTCTTGTTGCCTTTTTCCCCTCTGCCAGAGAGATGCGCCGGGTCTCCCGCACCCTGTGTTCTGGGATTGCACTCCGCCTGCTTGGGCTGCTGAGCAGAGAGGAACCACGCTGGGATCTGCCCTTCCTGGCTTTCCTTGTGGAGGTGAGCCTGACGGCCAGCGCTGCCTCGCTGAGCTGCCTCCCAGCTCTCTGCCCTCTCATAGCCGCAGCTGCCTGGGACGGTGCCCGCGCCCTGCGCTGCTGCCTGGGCCCAGCGCTGTGCGGTTCCGGGCTCCTGCCGGCCGGCTCCCCTGTCACTGCCCTGTGCCTTTCAGGTCCTCGAGTGCACGGACTTTAGCGACTGCGGTGACAGCATCCTGGAGATTGTGCCAAGGTACCTGCAGAGCGAGTGCAGGCAGAGATGTCGCCTGGCGCTCAGAGGCCTCGTGGTGCTCAGCAAGGATCCCGCGATGGTGAGAAGGGGGCAGCGGCTGAAGCTGCGCTGGGGAAAGCAGTCGCTTGGGCTTGGCTGGGCTTCAGGAGCTGAGGCAGCTGCTCCCAGCTCTCCTGCCTCCCGGCTCAGCTGCCCGAGTGCTTCGGGACAGGCCTTTGGCCTCTGGGCCCTGCGGCAGCCGGGTTGGGTTGCAGGGCCAGGGTGGTGTAGGCAGTGCAGCCGTTCATGGCTTCACAGCACAGCCTTGTGTTCCACACAGGCCAGAAGAATGTGCAGCCTGTCTCAACGGCTTGTGGAACTGCTGGGTGATGCAGATGGAGAGGTGGTCGGGATGTCCCTCTCTGTGTTCACGAATGTGCTCAAGAACAAAGACATTGGGATATCCAGCACCACCGCCCCAAAACTGGCCAAGGGACTCCTGCCACTCTTTGATAATGTAAGGCTCTGTGCCGCCAGCCACTGACACTGGCTGCTGCCCGCACACTTTGTGCCCTGTGGATTTTCAGGCTGTTGCCCACATGGGCTGCAGAAGTTGGTGCTGAGGTTTCTTCCTTTCCTCCAGGACAACAGCCATCTGCAGATGCTCTCCATTCACCTCTTCTGCAAGGTGACGGAATTGGTAGAGGACGAGGGAAAAAAGCCCCTTAAGACAATTGTGTGCCAGAGCCTACCCCCACTTTTATTCCACTGCCATGATGAGAACCGGCGTGTGGCAGAGGTGAGGACTTGTGGGCTGATGTGTCCTCCTGGGAAGGGGCTCGGCTGCCTCCTGCCCTGGTGCCTCGCAGGCTGCAGCCTCCTCCTGGCCTTGGCACAGAGACACAAGTCCTGTGCCCTGGGCTCTGGTGCCATCTCCGTGTCTCTGCTGCTCGCCAGGCTTCTCGGGAAACTCTGTTTCATGCGGCCGAGTTCCTGAAGAGGAGAAATCTCCAGCAGCTGGTGAAGAAGGGGAAGATGTTGAAGTTTGCGGAGTGCCTGGTAAGGATGGCCTGGAGAAGCCCAAGCCGCAGCCTGGAGAAGCTCCCTGCCCCCGGTGCCCAGTGTGTGGGGCTGGCAGCTGTGCCCCTGCTCAGTGCTGCACCCACGGGAGCCAGCCTGCGCCCCACACGCTGCTCCTTTCCCTGCGCCGCGCGGGCTCTTCTCCAGGCTCCTCTGGCCCCGAGCCGAGTGCCGATGGAGCCCCGGCCCCGCTGGGCTGTGGGGCGGGGCGGCACCGCGGCTCCCCGGGCAGCAGCCGGCCCTCGGCCCCCTCCAGAGCCCGGCGCCAGCGGCTGCTGGCCGGGCCTCAGGGCTGTGCGGGCAGGGGAGGCCCGGGCTGGGCGCAGGGAGCGCCCGGCCAGGGAAGGGGCTGAGCCCGCGCCAACCCTTCCCTCCCGGCGCTCTCTCCAGCTGGCAGAGGACAGGAGCCGAGCGGCCGAGCACCTGCGCCAGGCCCTGCCATACGTGGACAGCCCGCAGGAGTCCCTGCGACTGGGCGGCCGTCAGGT
>JACSVZ010000794.1:0-13823 GCA_014706295.1 Lycocorax pyrrhopterus obiensis | reverse complement strand
CCTGAGGCCGGAGCCACCCGTGTGGTGCTGGCAAGGACCACATGTGGCCAGCAGAGACAGATATGGCAGTAAATTCCCCGATGTGGAGCCCGGACAAGATCAACCTCTCAACTGCAACTTACAGACACCAACTTTCTTCAAGTCAGAGAAAAAGAAAAGTGAGGACACGCGAGGAGAACCAACATGGCGGCACGAGGGCGGTGGGGGAAGGGAGAGGGAGGAGGTGCTCCAAGCGTCGGAGCTGAGATTCTCCTGCGAGCCGTGGTGAGGACTATAATACAACAAACTCTTTCCCTGTAATTCATGAGGTGCATGGGGGAGTGCAGAGATCCACATGCAGCCGTGAAGAGGGTGCTCACACTGGAGCGTGAGGATGCTGAAAAGCTCTAATCTAGTGAGGAACTCAGAGAGAGATGACCCTTGCTTTTAGAGATCGAGGAAGAGAGCCTTCGCTTCCAAACTAGAACAGCTCATCCTTAAAAGACTAAACCCCATGAACTAAAATGACCCACGCTGGCAGTTGTGGGAAGACTGCTTGACCCGTGGGAGGGACTCACATTGCAGCAGGTTTGGGCGGGACTGCTGCTTGTGAAGTTAAAACCACGCTAGAAAAGTTCACAGAGAACTATCTCCTGTGGGAAGGATCCCACGGCACACCAGAAGAAACTCTTTTCCTTAAACTTAAAGAAAGACTCTTAAGAAGTGAAATACTGAAAAAACCAAACCTGTTTGTTTCCTTGGTGTGGTTTGGTAGAAAGGGGAGGGACTGGGAAGGAAAGGTGTTCTGAAAGTTTGCTTTGGTTCTCATTATCCTTTTTACTTTTAATTCTGTTAATAATAAATCTTCTTTATACTGTTTAATTTGAGAACCTGTTTTGCCTTGAAGTGTTTTCCCCCTCTGCTCAGCTATAGCAGAGGAAAATAGTGAATAGTTTTTTCGTGGGTGCTTGGCACTTAACCAGTGTCAAACAGCGACACACATTCAAAATTCTCTATACCCAAGGGTTGCTCCCAGACAAACCTGCCAGGACAGACAGATCTGGCTGGCCTTGGCCTCTGCTGGCTGTGTCTCATCTGCCCCTGAACCCTGGGGCTCAGTGCTACCCTTCCTCTGGAGACCACTGTGACCCTGCGTGGCCTCGTGGAGCCCAGGGGCCATTGTGACACTGCAGGGCTGGTGGCACCAAGGGGACCATGGTGACCCTGGGGCGTTCCATGGAACCAAGGGGCCACGGTGGCACTGCTGGGCCCCAAAGAACCGAGGGGCCTTTGTGACACTGCAGGGCCCCATGGAACCAAGGGAACATGGAACAGCTCTGGCTGCCTTGGGCTCCTGGGGCCGCCTGACAGCTCCGGCTGACCTTGGCATGGCGAGAGCTGCTCCTCATCTGCCCTGGAGCGCTGGGGCTCCGTGCTTTCCTTCCTATGGAACAGAACCGTCCTTCTCCTCCAGGTGCCCTGCCATGGCCCAAAATTGGAATTTGGCCTCCAAAATTCCGTCTATCCAAGGATTGCTCCCAGACAAAAGCTGCCAAGACAAACAGGTCTGGCTGGCCCTGGCCTCTGGTGACCGCCTTTCATCTTTCAACACTGGGCTTCCGTGGTTTCCTTCCTGTGGAAAAGAACCGTCCCTCTTGTCCGGGCTCTTGGCCTCGAGCACTGACCACTATATAGGGACAGAGGAGCTCTGTGCTCAGTGGAGTGGAGACTGAGGACAGCAGAGGAGAGCCCTGGGAGGGACTGAAGGGAGGTTTCAGAGATGGTGGATCCTTTTGGCATAGTAAAAACAGCCAGAGAAAGAAAAAATTAATGCGAAGGGAGCTGGGGAGGTCCAGAGTGGACACCAGGAGAAAGGAATTTCCCTCCCAGGCAGGGCTGTGGTGCAACACGTCCCCCAGAAGGAGTCTGGAGCAGCCCAAGGCTTTGTGTGCCCAGGCAGAGGCAGGCAGGACGCAGAGCTGTCAGCAAAGGAAGGGGCCAGCGAGGTGGGGCAGCCGGGGGGATGAGGACAGCCTGCAGGGACAGAGGCGCAGGGCAGGGACACCGTGGGACAGCCTGGGCTGCAGAGGGCAGAGGGATGGGCAGCAGCTGCAAGGCCCTGACAGAGCCAACTTGTGCAGCCCTTTGGCCACGGCTGCTGTCCCTGCCCTGAGGCCAGGAGGGGACAAGTGACCCTTGCAGCCCTGGGGCCTCAGGGCCTCCTTGTCCCTGCTCAGCAGCCTGGCAGGGGCCGCCCCATGGTGCTGCCCTTGGCACTGCACATCCCCCACATCCCCAGTGCCCCGGGAAGAGCCCTGAGCCAGGAGGGAGGGACAGGATCTGCCTTGCCAGGGGCTGGGGGCTCAGGCCTTGGCCCTTTGCATTCATGGAACAACATCCAGCTTTGCTCAGCACCACAGACACCTTTCCCTTGCTTGTCCCCACTGCCATCACTGCCTCCAGAGTTCTGCTCTGACTGAACCTGGGGAACTTCCCGTGAGTCGGTGTCCCTCACTGGGACCCATTAAAAGTTCAAGAAACTTTGGACTTTGATCTGACTTTGAGTCTTGAGAAGTTTTTTGAAGACCCTCTGAGGGGACTGAGTCTGATGTGAACAAACACCAAGCCCGAGAGGGTCATTAAAGTCCTTGTGCTTGCTGCTGTGCTGCTGAGCTGGGCCGGTGCTCCTGGCACAGAGGACCTCTCAAGCTCTTGGCAACCAACAAGAGCTTCAAAGAGCAGCTCTGCTGAGGAGCAGCTCCTCTGCCAGCCAGCAGGGCTGGAGGGGGGGGGGCACTGCCTGCAGGTCCCTGGGAGGAGTGAGCAGAAGAGCTGGCTAAAGCAGCTGAGGGACAACTCTGAGCTCATCATGAGAAGACCTTCACCAGCGTTGCACACAGTGAGTCTCTGGCTGAGGGAGCTTCTAGAGCTGCCCATGACACGACTGCCCATGGCTGTAAGGGATGGCTCTGCCATTCCTGGCCGTTGGGGAGGAATGTGCTGCAGAGCGGGGGCTGCCCTGGCACCGTCAGAGGGACAAGGGCAGGACGGCTCCTGCTGCCAGGGCCGGCTGCAGGCTGTGAAGGGTGGGGGAGCAGCCAGGGGTGCCCAGGGCTGTCCTGCCAGAGCAGCTCCTGCAGCCCTGAGGGCTCTTTGCCAGGCCAGGGGATGTGCCACTGCCAGGGGGCAGCTCTCAGCCTGCTGGCAGCTCCCCATGGCGGGTGGGGGAGCTGGTGGTGCAAGGAGTGACTCCTGCCAGGGAGGTCCCTGCTGCTGTGGAGAGAGGTGCTGTGGGGGCCAGGGCTGCTCAGAGCTCCAGGTCAATTCCCGAGGGGATTTTCATGAGCACATTCAGGGCAGGGGTTTCCTGCTTCAGTCTCTGCTTTCTTCAATCTGTGCTCCCACTTCTCCCTGGCTCAGCTTGCTGGGAATGGAAACTCAGCTGTGCAGGGTGGAGCAGGGGCTGAGGCTCTTAAACCATCCCACTGAGCATTCCTGGGAGCCTCAGCAAGTGCCTGCATCTCCCCAGGCTCCAGATGCATCCAGCATCACCTTTCCATGGTGCCCAGGCCCGGGGAGCTGTTCTTTAATCGCTGCAGCCCCGAGCGGCTGCAGGGCAGAGCTGGCCCAGGGGCTGGGCTGGGCTCTGGCAGCAGCGGCAGGGACGGAGCCCGGGCCGCAGGAGCAGCTCCCGGCTGGGACAGCTCCAGCAGCAGAGCCGTGGGCAGGGAGGGAGGGAGGCAGCGCTGAGGGAAGCCCTGCTGAGGGGAGATGTGGCAGCTCCCGGCGCTGCCCTGCAGTGCAGACACTGCCCTGAGCAGCACAGCTCCGCTGTCCCCTGGCAGCCAGCACAGCCCTCGGCCCGGGGGCTCGGGGCCCTCAGTGCCCTCCTGGGCCGGCAGAGCAGCAGCAGAGATGAAGGGCATCTCTGCGGCCATGTGCCCATTCCCTGCTGACCAGGGCCTGAGGGCGACTGTCCTGCCCTGGGGCTGCCTGGGAGGGGCTGGGCAGGGCTGGCCAGGGAAAGGCTTTTCCTCAGGGCTCGGCTCTCTCTCTCCTTGCCCTGCTCAGCTGCTCCTGGCGCTGCTGACGGGCTCTCTGGCAATGGCAGTTCCAGCTGCAGGCTCAGGCCCGGCCCTGGGGCTCCTCCTGTGCAGGCTGAGCACAGCAATGGGGTGTCCCAGCTCCCTCTGCCCCGGCAGCTCTGGGCAGGCCAGGCTGGGAGGCTGGCAATGAGCCGGCTCTCCTCCAGCAGTGCCATGGACAGGACCCTTGCTGTGTCCTCGGGATGCCATCCAAGCTGTGAGCTGCCTGCCAGGGGACACTGGGGCTGGGAGTGTCCTTGGCCAGGAGTGGGGCTGAGACTCTGAGAAAGGCTGAGCCAGTTTGCTCTGCTCTGGATCCCTCTGCTCTCAGCTGTGCCAGGCTGATTTTCAGGGGAACGCAGTGACTGCCCTCGATCTCAGGAAGGGCACCTGGGGACAGATGGAGTGACAGAGCAGCTCCCCTCACCCTTCCCTGAGTTACAGCCAATGCTCTTGCACTGCACAGCTCTCTCTGCTCTCCCTGGGCACAGCAGGAAACCCTCTCAAAGTGCCTTTGGCCGTCACCGTTCCTTAGCCCTGGCACAGGAGATGCTGCCCCGCTCCTCTGCCTCAGGAGCAGTTTGGGCTGATGGAGTCCAGCCCCAGGACCGGCCCCTGTCCCCGTTCCCATGGCCCCACTGCTGCAGAGCAGAGCTGACTCCTCGCTGTCCACGGGCACAGCCCCTGCTCGTCACAGCACCGGGGCCAGATCCCAGCAGAGCTCCAGGCACGGGGCTGAGGGAAGGGCTCTGAGAAAAGGAAAATTGGGGGGCAGGGCTGGGAGAAAGGGCTTGGACATTGCTCAGCAAAGTGTCCCCTGACTCCTCGCTGTCTCCTCCTTCAACAGGACTCCATGGCCAGAGGCTCAAAATGTCCAACAGCAGCTCCATCAGCCACTTCCTCCTGCTGGCATTGGCAGACACGCGGCAGCTGCAGCTCCTGCACTTCTGCCTCTTCCTGGGCATCTCCCTGGCTGCCCTCCTGGGCAACGGCCTCATCATCAGCGCCGTAGCCTGCGGCCAGCACCTGCACACCCCCATGTTCTTCTTCCTGCTCAACCTGGCCCTCACCGACCTGGGCTCCATCTGCACCACTGTGCCCAAAGCCATGCACAATTCCCTCTGGGGCACCAGGCACATCTCCTACTCAGGATGTGCTGCTCAGCTCTTTTTCTTTCTGTTCTTCATCTCAGCAGAGTATTTCCTCCTCACCATCATGTGCTATGACCGCTACGTGTCCATCTGCAAACCCCTGCACTACGGGACCCTCCTGGGCAGCAGAGCTTGTGCCCACATGGCAGCAGCTGCCTGGGCCAGTGCCTTTCTCTACGCTCTGCTGCACACGGCCAATACATTTTCCCTGCCCCTGTGCCAGGGCAATGCCCTGGGCCAGTTCTTCTGTGAAATCCCACACATCCTCAAGCTCTCCTGCTCCAAATCCTACCTCAGGGAACTTGGCCTTCTCATGGTTAGTGCCTGTTTAGTTTTTGGTTGTTTTGTGTTCATTGTTTTCTCCTATGTGCAGATCTTCAGGGCCGTGCTGAGGATCCCCTCTGAGCAGGGACGGCACAAAGCCTTTTCCACGTGCCTCCCTCACCTGGTCGTGCTCCCCCTGGTATTCAGCACTGCAGCGTTTGCCTACCTGAATCCCCCCTCCATCTCATCCCCATCCCTGGATCTGGCACTGTCAGTTCTGTACTCGGTGGTGCCTCCAGCCCTGAACCCCCTCATCTACAGCCTGAGGAACCAGGAACTCAAGGATGCCCTGAGGAAAATGATCACAGGTGGTTTTCAGAAGCAATAAACTGGCATTCTCCTGCAGAGCTGTTATGATGTGACTCATTAATGCCCACTCTGTGTTTGTTGCTGCTGACACAGGTGTTACCCTTCTGTGAATTTGTTTGCACAAAAATCTTTGCCTCTTCCATTTCTAATTTTGTATTTGCCTTTCTAGTGTGACCCAGAGACTGTATAAACGGGGAGCTGGACTACAATATGTGTGTGCTGGAACAAAATAAAGATCCCTGTGTTGTCTTGTTTCCCTGACATCCTTCCTCCCTGACTTCTCTGGAGCTGCAGGGTCGGTGCCTCTGGGCAGAGCTGGGGGAGAAAAGATTCCCAGCAGGACAGCACTGCCAGGGAGCCCCAGGGCTTCTCCTCCGTAACCTCCTCTTCCTTCCCTTCCACACTCCCCTGCAGAGCCCCTGCGTTGGTTTCAGGCCTCAGGGCTCTGTCAGCTCGGTCCCAGTGCTGCTGTGTGACTGCCCAGGGACTGCAGGCAGGGACAGGCCGTGGGCACTGCTGGGACAGAGCTGGGCTCTGCAGCAGCATTTCCATCATGCAAGGGCATCTCCCCAGTGCAGGGCCTGAAAGCTTCAATCTCCTTCCCAATTTTCTCTCAAGGATGTGCCCAACGCAGCGCCCTGGAGAGGAAAGCAGCACTGAACAGCAAAGGGTGGCAGTGTTCAGGTGGGGGCACCCAGCAGTGCCCTGGCAAAGCCAGCGCCGCTGCCAGCAGTGGCCTCTCTCCCCAGGTCACAGAGCTTGTTCTTCCCTCCATGGAGGGACATCCAGTGACCGGGTCAGGAGTCCGTGTTTGCAGTGCACGGACAAGACACAGCCCTGAACATCCTCTGTGTGTGTGAGGGGACATAAACCCAGTGAGCACAAGCACCTTCAGCTGTTCCTGGAGTTTCCAGAGAGTACCGTCCCCTGGGAACCCCCTGGATGCAGGGCTGGGATGGGCTCCTGTGCACAGAGCTCCCCGTGCCCATCCCTCCGGCCGTGGGGCACCTCGGGCAGGGGCAGGGCAGGGTGACACCCGCAGGGCTGAGGTCCCTGCCAGGCTCTGGCAGTGGCAGCAGAGCCCAGGGAGCCCCTGCCCGTGCTGCAATGAACTGTCTGTGAGTGTGCCAGGGAAGGACTCGTGTCCCTGAGCAGCCCTGGGGCTGTGAGCAGGGCATGAGCCCAGCTCAGGGCTGGGCACCCGACAGAGCCCTGACATTTCTGGGTGTGCCCATAAGAGAAGGGTTGGGCAGGGTGACCGTGGTGAAACCTCTCTGTCCATCAAGTGACAACCAAGTGTCTCTGGCACTGTCCCTCCCCAGTCAGGCATCAGGAGAAAATAAGCTGAGAATACTGTGGGTCACCATAAAGAGAGATTAATGGTTGGGGCAGGGAAGCAAAGAGCAAAGGCCAAATGCAGAAGCAAAGAAAACCACAGGGAGGCAAGAATTCAGTACATGGAGTGGCTGCTTTGGAAGACAAATGTATCAATACAGAAAATCCAGACACCCTCTCGCCCCCTTCCTTTCCCCCAGTTCATTGCTGACCATGACGTCACATGGAATGGGAGATCCCTTGGGTCAGTCCAGCCCAGCTGTCCCCTCCCTGTGCCCTCGGGAACACTTGCCCACCCCCAGCCCATGGTTCGGGGGGGCTGCAGGGACGCCTCATGCGGGGCCAGCCCTGCTCAGGGACAGCCAAAGCCTTGGGCTGGGACCAACCCCGCTGCAGCCACGAGTGCCAAGCACAGCAGCACAGGGGCTGCTCTGGGCAAAGGGAACTCCATCCCAGCCACACCCAGGCCAAGGGGGCTCAGGGGGCTCTTCCCACCTCTGTCATTCCACAATTCAATGAATCTTTTCCCTGCAGAACTCTGTGGAGACACAACTGACAGAGAGGCAGAAGCAGAGCTATAAAATGCACCAGTACAAACACAGCAGCTCCTGTGAGGAATGAACCCTCCCAGGGCAGTGCTGGGGCAGGAGAAGCACCCAGAGGGAGGATGAGCTCAGGACATGTGTGTGTGTCCCAAGGCACAGAGGGTGAGGCTGGGCAGAGGTCAGGGCAGGGCTGGCAATGGCAGGGCAGAGCCGGGGGGCAGCGAGATTGTCCATTGTGACACAGCACAGCCTCATGGAACTCAGCAGGCCATTGTGACAACACGGAATCTCATGGAACCAAGGCTCCACTTTGACCAAGTGGGGCCTCATGGGACACCAGTGACACTGGGCCATTGCCAGCTCTTGGGGAATCCAGTGTCCATTGTGACACAGCGCAGCCTCATGGAAACTGGAGACCACTGTGGGGCAATGGAATCTCACGGAACCAAGGGTCTCTTGTGACAGACAGGGGCCACATGGAACACAAGGGCCACAAAAACATTGCCAGGCCTAGTAGAAACAAGGTGCCATTGTGGCACAGCAAGGCCTCATGGGACCTAGGAGAGCACAGTGTCACAATGGAATCTCACGGAACCACGGCCCCATTGTGACACAGCGCGGCCTCATGGAAACCCGGTGCCACTGGGACATCTCCAGCCTTCGAGGAAGCAAGTGTCCATTGTGACACAGCGCAGCCTCGTGAATCACAGGAGAGCACAGTGACGCCATGGAACCTTGGGAACCAAGTCTCCGTTGTTACAAAGAGGGGCCTCATGGAACCCAGGAGACCATTGTAACACCGTGGAATCTCATGGAAGCAAATGTCCACTGTTTCACGGTGTGGCCTCATAGAGCGCTGGAGACCACTGTGACACAATGGAATCTGATGGAACCAAGGCTCCATTGTGACACAGCTGGCCCTCATGGCACCCAGGAGACCACTGTGTTGCATTGCAATCTTGGGGAACAAAGTGTCAACTTCAAATACAGCGGGGCCTCATGGAAGCCAGGTGCCACTTGGATACTGCCAGGGCACGTGGATCTCAGTGTCCACTGTGACACAGCGCAGCCTCAGGGCAACATGGGGACCACTGTGGGGCAACGGAATCTCATGGAACCAAGGGTCAGTCGTGAACACAGCATGGCTTCATGGAACCCAAGTGCAACTGGGACCGTGCCATGGCTCATGGAAGCAAGGGGCCATTGTGACACAGCAGGGCCTCTTGGAACCCAGGAGAACATTGTGGGGCAATGGAATCTCATGGAACCAAGTGTCAATGGTCACAACAGCCGGGCCTCATGGAACCCATGTGACCATTGTGACTCCATGGAATCTGATGGAACAAACTGTGAGTTGTAACACAGCAGGGTGCCATGGAACAACGGGGCCACTGGGACACTGCCACTGCTCGTGGAACCAAGTGTCCATTATGACACAGCCGGGCCCAATGGAACAGAGGAGACCATTGTGAGGCAATGGAATCTGAAGAAACCAAGGCTCCACTGTGACACAGAGGGGCCTCCTGGAACCCAGGAGACCACTGGGACACAATGCAATCTTGGGGAGCCAAGTGTCCACTGCAAACACAGCGGGGCTGAGTGGAAGCCAGGGGCCACTTGGATATTGCCAGGGCATGTGGAACTCAGTGTCCATTGTGACACAGCGCAGCCTCGTGGAACTCAGCAGGCCATTGTGACAACATGGAATCTCATGGAACCAAGGCTCTACTTTGAAAAAGTGGGGCCTTATGGGACACAGGTGCCACTGGGCCATTGCCAGCTCTTGTGGAATCCAGTGTCCACTGTGACACAGCGTAGCCTCATGGAAACCTGGAGACCACTGTGGGGCAATGGAATCTCATGGAACCAAGGGTCTCTTGTGCCAGAGAGGGGCCACATGGAACACAAGGGCCACTGTTGTGGTTTGACACTGTTTAAAATACCAGATACCCATGAAAATTGTCACGAAGGGTTCATGAGTTGAGATAAGGATTGGGAGAAAATATTCTAAGTTCAAAACAGGCTCAAACTTAAAGGTATCAAGTAAATTTATTATTAACAGAGTAGGATAATGAGGAATAGAATAAGTCTTTAAAACACCTTTTTTCCCCTCCATCTCCTCCCTCTTTCCCTCCCACAGCGCAGGGAGACAGGGCCTGGGAGTGTTTAAGCCAGTTCATCACTCGAGATCTTTCTTCAGTTTCCCTTAGGGAGGGGAGTCTCTTTCTTCTGCTGTGCCGTGGGGTCCTTCCCACGGGAGACAGTTCTCTCTGAACTTCTCCAGCATGTTTCTACTTTCACGAGTATCAGTCCCCCCCAACCTGCTGTAATGTGGGGCAAAATAGTCTTCCCAAAACTGCAGGCGTGGGTCATCAGTCCATGGTGGGTAGTCTTTTAAGGATAAGCTGCTTTAGTTTGGAAGTAAGGGCCCTCTATCTCTGGAAGCAGGAGCCCTCTCTCTCTGTTCAGGTCTCCCCCTGGATTACAGCTCTTTCAGCATCCACCCGCTCCAGCGTGAGCACCTTCTCCCACGGGCTGTGAGTGGATCTCTGCATCCCCCCATGGACTTCATGGATTACAGGGAGACAGATTGTTTTATCATAGTCCTCACCACGGCTTGCAGAGAAAATCTCGACTCCGACGCTTGGAGCATCTCCTGCCCCTCTTTCTTTCCACTGACCTTGGTGCTGCCATGTTGTCTTTCTCTACATGTCCTCACTTCCTTCTCTTCCTACAACTAGGAGGAAAAAACTGCTGCTCCTAAGTACCATTGCCAACAAATTCCACCAGTTCAAAAATTTCTGCAGGATTTTGCAGCACTGAGAAGTTGATTTTGCCTAGGTTCTGCATCGGGGAATCGTTTGCCGTGTTTCCACTGCCGGCCACGTGGCCCCCGCTGCCACTGCGCGGGCGGTCGCAGCCGCCGCGGCGCCGGCACCATTCAGCGCCTCTCTTCGTGCGGGGCGCTGAAAAGGAGAAGCCGCCGCCGCCCCTGCCTTTCTGCTCGCAGCGCGGCTGGCTAAAAGCGGCCAGACAGGCAAAGCTCGCCGCGGCAGCACCGAAATGGCGGCGGCCACAGCGGCCACATGGCCACACACGCGGCACCGGGATGGCCCCGGCGGCGGCGCCTCGCCACCCCTGGAAAAAAACTGCCCGCGCTCTGTTTTGATTTCCTTCTTACCACTCGTCATCACAGAGGCGTTACCAACCTCTCTAACTGGGCCAGCAGCATGTCTATCTTCAGAGCCAGCAGAGATTGGCTCTGCTGGACATGGCAGAAGCTTTCCGGCAGCTTCTCACAGAAGCCGCCTCCGCGGCCTTCCCCTGCTACCAAAAACTGGGCTGTGCCCAAATCAGCACAGGCTCATTCCACCGCTGGGATTTGAGGGCACCGTTCCCAAAACCACAAAAGAGTGAGGCTGCTGTGGGGTGAGGGTGCAGGGGGAACTGGAGAGCCTGGGAGCCCAGAGCTGGCTGTGGGGGGCTTGGAGGGTGCAGAGCTGGGTGACAGGAGCGGGCAGGGACCAGGGCTGGCTGATGGGACCTGGGCTGGGATCCAGGGCTGGTGGGAGCTGGGGGTCCAGGCCTGGGAGTCGAGGGCTGCTGGTTCCAGAGCTGGGTGAGGGGGCTGGGCAGGTCTAGGGCTGGATGATGGGAGCTGGGGGGATCCAGGGCTGGATGATGGGAGCTGGGGGGATCCAGGGCTGGATGATGGGAGCTGGGGGAGATGCAGGGCTGGATGATGGGAGCTGGGGGGATCCAGAGCTGGATGATGGGAGCTGGGGGGATCCAGGGCTGGATGATGGGAGCTGGGGGGATCCAGGGCTGATGATGGGAGCTGGGGGGGATCCAGAGCTGGATGATGGGAGCTGGGGGGATCCAGGGCTGGATGATGGGAGCTGGGGGGATCCAGGGCTGGATGATGGGAGCTGGGGGGATCCAGGGCTGGATGATGGGTGCGAGGTGCTCAATGGATGCTTCTGGTTGCAGATTCTACTCCACTCTGTATCAGGAAGACTCTCGAGCTGATAGTTTCTTCTGTTACTTCCCTATCTACAAGTCCCTGGCCCCACCTACAAGCAGATTCACACGGTCTGTTTGCAAAGACACATTCATCACATTCCTTTCAACTCCTTCCCTGAAATCACTGTATTGTTACACTGAATTCAACAAATCCTTGCTTTTGATGGATACTTTTTTCCTTGAATGGACAACAGACCTTCATCTGGGCCAGACACATGTGCCTTCCTGCTTGCTTGGTCTGAGGGCAAAAGTAGCTTTCTCTGTTCAGCTGTGCTGCTCCTTTCCACTGTGGTGGCTCAAACAATGGACGCTGGCACTTCAAACCAGTGTAAGGACTTGGAAAATCTGAGTGAAAATAGGTTATCCAGAACCACACTTGATCTGTCCTCGATCACTCACTGGACTTGAGGAGATTCTTGACAAGTGATGCACAGGAAGCCTGTGAAAACAGGAGTAAATCTGATTTTACCACTTGTGTGCTGTAATGCAGCCTCGAAAAGGAACGGATGCTTTTATGCACCTGTGCCACACGTCTAAAGCACGTGAATCCTCCATATTCCACATTTATTCTGAGGCTTGTATCCAACTGTTTGGTTTGGTCCTGATGTTGCTCATTTTAGCTTCAATGGTTGCAAAACAAAGCAGATCAGAGGAAACAAGAAATTTAAGTTTAAAAACCCAAGAACAACCTCTGATGAAAATGCAGTAGAAATATGTTTTTACAGTATAGTTTTTCTTTGATTAAATCTTTTGTCAGTAGATATGTTCCTCCTAACTACTTCTTTATGCCTTTTGAACCACAGGTATTTATCATTATTTCTTTTTAGTATTTATTATGCCTTCTGAACACCATGTACAACAGACTAACACAATCGCAAAAAATAGTTTTCTATCCCAAAGAGATTAAAAACCACGTTTCTTCATCCCAAAGAGACTAAACCCGGTGTGTTTGGCGTCCCCTCTCACCCAGCCGCTCCCGGTATCTCCGCAGGGGATTTCTGCCCTGGGGCAGCCCCGTGGCGATGGTGACACCCCCGAGCACGGACACCGGGGCCGCTGTGCGAAGGCGTTTGGGACTGCACGGACGTTCTTTAGCAGCAATGTTTGTCATTATTCTCTCTGTCTTTACTCTGTCTCTCTCTTCACTCTCTCTTTATTCTCTCTCTTTTACTATCTCTCTCTTTACTCTCTCTTTACTCTCTCTCTCTTTACTCTCTCTCTTTACTCTCTCTCTCTCTCTGTCTCTCCCGCAGCCGAGCGGGGCTGGCGGGAGCCGCGCTCCCCTCAGAGCCCCTGAGGGCGGCAGCAATGGCGGCGCCGCTCCCTCAGCGCCGGCCCGGCCCCGGCGGGCGGGGAGCCCTCGGCAGCGCCCTTGTGGCAGCAGGGACCGAGCCCCGGCCCCGGGCTCTGTCCCCGTGGCGCCGCAGAGCCGAGGGGGACACGGGCAGGGCGCTCGGCGCCATCGCCGCCAGCCCCGCAGCCCCTTTGGAACCCGGCCCGGGGCTCGCCCCCGCCTCCTCCAAGGCCCTGCTGGGCTCGAGCTGTTGCTCAGCGCTGCCTGCGGATCTTGTGCTCGCCCCAGCGGGGTTTGTTTGCAGCCCGGGCTGCTGAGGAGCGCTCGGCAAATGTCACTGCCAGGGCACTTTGGAAAGGGATCGGCCCGGTGCTTCCTTTGTGCTGTGCCTTCCGCCGCTGTTTTATTCCGCTTTTAGAGCCGGCCTGTGAAGAGAAGCCCCCCAGGAGAGCGGAGCTGAAAGATCCCAGACCCTCGCCCTAAGCAAGGGATGGAACAGCTCCCACTGCTGAAAAGATTCCAGCTGCTCTCAGGGCACACAGAGAGCTGAAACTGTTTCACTTGCTATTTGGTGGTCAATGTCAGCTTTCAATAAAACGTCTTAAATTGATGTTTCCTGTGCTGGTGAGAGCCTTTTAAACCCAGCCTCCTGCCTGACCTCTCTGCTGTTGCAGTTCCATGGGCAGAGGTTGTTGTCTTTTAGCCCTTCCCATGGGCAGGCCGGTGTTCAGCCATCCCCAGGACAGCAGGGCCCCACCCCACGTCCCTGTGACCTGGG
>JACSVZ010001016.1:0-11190 GCA_014706295.1 Lycocorax pyrrhopterus obiensis | reverse complement strand
AGGTGGAATCCAATTTTGGCCATTTGTGCCTGGACAAGCAGGACGAGTCTTTTCCATAAAAAGGAAAGCACAGAGCCCAGGGTTTGGAAGGCAGGTGAGATCTGGCCCTCAGGAGGCCAAGCCAGCCAGACCTGATGGAATGGCAGATTTTTGTCTGGGAGCAACCCTTGGATATGGGAATTTGGGAGGTGGAATCCCAGTTTTGGTCATGGCGCCTTGTCGAGAAGGATGGGTTTTTTCATATGAAGGAAAAGCACCAAGTCCAGGTGTTTTGGAAGAAGGTTAGAAGTGGCCACCATGGGCAAGGGCAGCCAGACCTGTCTCCCATGGCAGCTTTTGTCTTGGAACAATCCTTGGATATACGGAATTTTGGAGACGGATTCTCAATATCGCCCATGGGCACCTGGACGTGAAAGATGTTTAATTCCATGGGAAGAAAAGCACAAAAGCCCAGTGTTTCAAAGGCAGAGGAGAGGTGGTCCCTGGGAGGCCAAGCCAGGCAGAGCTGTCTGTCCTGGAAGGTTTCATCTGGGAACAACCCTTGGATATTGGGAATTTTGGAAGTGGAATGCCAGTTTTGGCCACAGACACCTGGACAGGAATGACAGTTCTTTTCCATTGTAGGGAAAGGGCAGAGCCCCAGTGTTTTGAAGGCAGATGAGAGGTGGCCCCCAGGAGGCCAAGGCCAGCAAGACCTGTCTGTTTTGGCAGCTCCTGCCTACGAGCAATCCTTGGATTGTGGAGGCGAAAGAACAGGACATCACACAGCCATCAATATGATCATGTGAAGCCATATTGGGGTGCCTCGGACCACTTGGGGTCCGCCCGCTTTCCATCACGGCATGCCTGCCCAATGGGCAGACGACTCAGAGAGCGAGGACCAGTCTGTGGACGAGACCTGGTTCTGAGCCCACACCACTTCTCCGGAAAGTTCTGATAAGTTCGGTTGTTAGTAGGTTTGTTCTGTTAATTCCCTCCTCTGTAACCTGGCCATTGGTTCTGTGTCCCTGGGGTCCTCCTCTGTGCTTGTTTCCTATTGGTTGTTTGTTCGGGGCCACCCCGGTTCAAAACCTCGGCACCCCCTGATTTCTGTGACCAGTTCGGCCAGTTTGACGAGTTGACCAGTTCACCCCGTTCACCCCCACCGGCTTTCGAGACAATAAACCTCGGAAGATTTATATGGACTGGTCCTCTCCCTTGCCTCTTTTGCCTCCGGAATTCCTGAGGGGCGGAGACCACCAGGTCCCCCCGCTTCAGGAGCGCCTGCCCACCGAGCCGGAGCGCAGCCCGTTCCAAGCGGCTGCCGGGAAGCAGTGCCTGCCTGCGGAACTGCAGCCTCCGGTGCGGGGACGAACATCCCCCCCGGAGGCTGACCCATCTCCCAGGGCAGCGACAGGAACCAAGGCCCCATTGGGACAAAGCGCGGCCTGAGGGAAAGCCAGTGCCACTGGGACATCTCCAGCCTTCGAGGAAGCAAGTGTCCATTGTGACAGAGCACAGCCTGATGAATCACAGGAGAGCACAGTGACACCATGGAATCTTGGGGAACCACGTGTCCATTGTAAAGGCAGCGGGGCCTCATGGAAGTCAAGAGACCATTGTGATGCAATAGAACCTCATGGAAGCAAGTCTCAAGTGTTCCAAAGAGGGGCTGCATGGAAGCCAGGAGACCACTGGAACACTGGAATCTGATGGAGGCAAATGTCCACTGTTTGATGTTGTGGCCTCACAGAGCACTGGAAGCCATTGTGACACAATGGAGAAACGTGGAACAAAGGCTCCCTAGGGACAGAGGAGGGCCTCATGGAATCCAAGGCACCATTGTGATGCAATGGAAACTCCTGGAAATCTGGGTCAAACCCGAGCCTCATCAGGCACTTTCTGCCAAAGGCTCCAGTGCAGACCCTTGTTCCCAGCTGCAGAGTAGAGCACGTTCTTCACCTGGGGACCTGTCCTGACTGGGCCAAGGGCTACTGCGTGAGCGATTTCCTGCTTGGTCTGGGCAAAGGCTTGCTGCTGTTCAGGGCCCCAATGGAAAATGTTCTTGTGGGTAACTGTGGACAGGTAACCAGGTAGAGAGGGTCACGATCTGGCTGTACTCGGGAATGTGCATTCTCCAAAAACCTAGGGCGTCTAGGAAAGCTTGCGTTTCCTTTTTGTTGGTCGGTGGAGACACAGCAGGGATCTTATTGATGACCTCGGAGGGAATCTGTCACAATGGTCTGCTGAGTTCCATGAGGCTGCGCTGGGTCACAATGGACACTGAGTTCCACGTGCCCTGGCATTGTCCAAGTGGCACCTGTGTTCCATGAGGCCCCACCTTGTTCCAAATGGAAGCTTTGTTCCACAAGATTCCATTGCATCACAGTGGTCTCCTGGCTTCCATGAGGCCCCAAGGAAAAGAGCTGACACTTGCCCCCAGGAGATTCCATTGTGTAACAGAGTTTTCCTGTGTTCCATGAGGCCCTGCCGTGTCACAAGTGACCATTTGTTCCTTGGGATTCCATTGCATCACAGTGCTCTCCTTTGTGCCATGAGGCCTGGCTTGGTCACAATGGAACCTTGGTTCCATGAGATTCCATGGCATCACAATGGTCTCTTGACTTCCATGAGGCCCCGCTGTCTTTACAATGGACACGTGGTTCCCCAAGATTCCATGGCGTCACTGTGCTCTCCTGTGATTCATCAGGCTGTGCTCTGTCACAATGGACACTTGCTCCCTCGAAGGCTGGAGATGTCCCAGTGGCACTGGCTTTCCCTCAGGCCACGCTTTGTCACAATGGGGCCTTGGTTCCATGAGAATCCATGGCCCCACAGTGGTCTCCTGGGTGCCATGAGGCCTTTCTGTGTCACAGTGGAGCCTTGCTTGCACCAGCCTTGGCAATGTCCCAGTGGCACCTGGGTTCCATGAGACCCTGCCGTGTCACAATTGACCATTGGTTCCATGAGATTCCATTGTGACCCTGTGCTCCCCCAGGTCCCATGAGACCTTGCTCTTCCACAAAGCCCCCTTTTTCTGCAAGGCCTGGCAATGTTTCAAAGTTTTTGTGGCCCTTGTGTTCTATGTGGCCCCTCTCTGTCACAAGAGAACCCTGGTTCCATGAGATTCCATGTTGTCACAATGGTCTGCTGAGTTCCATGAGGCTGCGCTGTGTCACAATGGACACTGAGTTCCACGTGCCCTGGCATTGTCCAAGTGGCACCTGTGTTCCATGAGGCCCTGCCTTGTTCCAAAGTGAAACTTTGTTCCCCAAGATTCCATTGCGTCACATAGGTTCCATGAGGCCCCGCTGGAAAAGAGGTGACACTTGCTTCCAGGAGATTCCATTGTGTAACAGTGTTTTCCTGTGTTCCATGAGGCCCGGCTGTGTCACAATGGACATTTGCTGGCACCAGCCTGGGAAATGTCCCCTTGGCACCTGGGTGCCATGAGGCCCTGCCGTGTCACAAGTGACCATTTGTTCCTTGGGATTCCATTGCATCACAGTGCTCTCCTTGGTGCCATGAGGCCCAGCTTGGTCACAATGGAACCTTGGTTCCATGAGATTCCATGGCATCACAATGGTCTCTTGGAGTCCATGAGACCCTGTGTTGGGGTTTTAGGAGTCGTCCTGTTTTCTTTTTCTCTTAAAGAATTTTTCCCCATTTATGTTGCCAGGGTAGCAAATGACTTAGTGCTTAAGAAAAACAAAAGACCTGGCCACAGGGGTGGGGTCCAACTGGCCACTCTTTTTCACCTGGGGGTTGGGTACACCGGGGGCTGGCTGGTGTTCTCCACGTTCAGAGGGAGAGAGGCTGCCATCGTTGTAGAGGGAGTTCACCGCTGCTGCAGGTTTCTGCTTTTCGGCTGCCTTCCTCCTACCGGAGAAACCCGGGATCCCATGCCCACCTTTCCCTGCCCCGCTGGGAGCCGGGCTGCAGCTGCCCTGCCCCTGTCATTGCTCGGAGCCTTCGCTACATCCTAGTCCCGCATGCCCTGCCTGCCCAGACCTCCCGAGGTTCCTACTGCAGCTCTGGAGTTTGATACATCTCATCTGCCACCCGGGATCTGTGCTCGTCTCTGCTGTTCCAGCCTGCTGTTCCCGAGGGTCCAGCCGGACACCGGGATCAGCCGCCCAGAGGGTTTGTGAAGCTTTTTCGTCCATCCCTCCCGGGACCCCGAGCCGCCATCACCGCGTGCTCCCCGAGCTCGCTCCGGAGCGCCCCCTGCAGCCGCGGGGGAACCATCGCACCCGCCCTGCTCACCGGGAGCCGCCAGCGCCCCTGCCGGCTATGACTGGAACTGCACCAGAGGGGAAAGGGCCTGAGAGCCGGGAGAGGCTGGCACTGGGTTTGTGGTTCTGTTTGCTGTTACTGCCATAGTTATTGTTGTTTGTTTGCCTTGCCGTACATATATATATATTAGTAAAGAACTGTTATTCCTACCCCTCATATCTTTGCCTGAAAGCCCCTTAATTTCAAAATTATAATAATTCGGAGGGAAGGGGGTTGCATTTCCCATTTCAGGGGAGGCTTCTGCCTTCCTTGACAGACACCTGTCTTTCAAACCAAGACACAGGTGCCACTGGGACACTGCCAGCTCCTGTAGAATTCAGTATCCATTGTGACACAGCACAGCCTGATGGAAATTTGGAGAGCATTGTGATGCAATGGAATCTCACAGAACCAAAGGTCACTTGTGACAGAGAGGGGCCACATGGAACACAAGGGCCTCAAAAACATTGAAACATTGCCAGGCCTTGTAGAAAAAGGGCGCTTTGTGGAAGAGCAAGGTCTCATGGGACCTGGGGAAACACAGTGTCTCAATGGAATCTCATGGAACCAATGGTCAATTGTGACACGGCAGGGTCTCATGGAATCCAGGTGCCACTGGGACGTCGCTAAGGCTGGTGCAAGCAAGGTTCCACTGTGACAAAGCAAGGCCTCATGGCACCCAAGAGACCACTGTGGGGCCATGGATTCTCATGGAACCATGGTGCCATTGTGACAAAGAGCTGCCTGATGAATCACAGGAGAGCACAGTGACGCCATGGAATCTTGGGGAACCACGTGTCCATTGTAAAGACAGCAGGGCCTCATGGAAGTCAAGAGACCATTGTGATGCAATAGAACCTCGTGGAAGCAAGTCTCAAGTGTTCCAAAGAGGGGCTGCGTGGAACCCAGGAGACCATTGGAACACTGTGGAATCTGATGGAAGCAAATGTCCAATGTTTGATGTTGCGGCCTCACAGAGCGCTGGAAGCCATTGTGACACAATGGAGAAACGTGGAACAAAGGCTCCCTAGAGACAGAGGAGGGCCTCATGGAATCCAAGAGACCATTTTCGATTGTGATGCAGTGGAGACTGATGGAAGCAAGTGTGCACTGTTTGACAGCGGGGCCTCATGGAAAGCTGGAGACCATTGTGATGCCATGAAAATGCATGGCACAAAGGCTCCACTGTGACCCAGCAGGGCCTCATGGAATCCAAGAGACCATTGTGATACCATGGAATCTCATGGAACCAAGGTTCCACTGTGAGCAAACTGGGCCTCATGGCACCAAGGAGAGCACTGTGATGCAATGGAATCCCAAGGAACAAATGGTCACTTGTGACACGACAGGGCCTCGTGGAACCCAGATGCCAAGGGGACATTGCCAAGGCTGCTGCCAGCAAATGTTCATTGTGACACAGCCGGGCCTCATGGAACACGGGAGAACACTGTTACACAATGGAATCTCCTGGAAGCAAGTGTCAACTCTTTTCCAGCGGGGCCTCATTGTTGCATACAGGTAAAACCTTATGAAATGAAGGCCCTGTTGCCTTTGTAAAATCATGGGTCAGGCCTGCTACTTCTGCTAGAGAAGGACCATGGGAAAGAGGCATAGCTGAATTAGAGGCAGAAAAACATGCTGCATGATCATCGTGTGTTCACCCAGTGGTGTGTGGTGATTGGTTGAATTAAGCTTGTTGTGCTTTAAAACTATGCAAACAGCTAAGAAACTCTAAAAGACACTGTGTGGTATTAAAGATAAGCTTTTTGCCTTCTGAATGGAGTTGGTGTGCGTGATTCCTGAGTGTCGTGTCCGTCTCAACTGCGACTCCTCATGGCACCCAGGAGACCACTGCGACTCAATGGAATCTTGGGGAACACAGTTTCAATTTGGAACAAGGAGGGGCCTCATGGAACACAGGGGCCACTTGGACAATGCCAGGGCACGTGGAACTCAGTGTCCATTGTGACCCAGCGCAGCCTCATGGAACTCAGCGGACCATTGTGACAACATGGAATCTCATGGAACCAAGGTTCTACTTTGACCGAGTGGGGCCTAATGGAACACAGGTGCCACTGGGACACTGCCAGCTCCTGTGGAATCCAGTATCCATTGTGACACAGCACAGCCTGATGGAAGCATGGAGAGCATTGTGACGCAATGGAATCTCACAGAACCAAGGGTCACTTGTGACAGAGAAGGGCCCCATGGAACACAAGGGCCACAGAAACATTGGAACATTGCCAGGCCTTGTAGAAAAAGGTGCTTTGTGGAAGATCAAGGCCTCATGGGACCTAGGGAAGCACAGCATCACAATGGAGTCTCATGGAACCAACGGTCAATTGTGACACGGCAGCGTCTCATGGAACCCGGGTGTTGGAGTGAAAGCTCCTCTGGACTGGGCCCAGAGGAAAGCCAAAGTACAGGAGTTGAATTGAAGCCTTTGGACAAGCTGAGATACATGAAGTCATACCAAAGTGAAAGAGAAATATAGATTTTTAAAGTTCTAGTAAAAATACATGCTAAGGGCCTTAAACATTAAAAAGCTGCAGCAGAGACCTTGAGCATAGTTCCTTTTGCTGTAGCAGTGTCATTCTTTCATAGAGTTCTTTATTTTAGACAAAATACGGATAGAACTATATTGTTCACATTTTTTAGAGATATTATTTTAGACAAAATATAGATAGAATGAAATTGTTCACATTTTTTAGCTATAGTGTTCACATAAACAATAAGAGCTGATAGAAACTGTATTTGCAAATCTGTGTAATACCTATGTAATGCTTACGATTGTTAGACCAGGATAGGTTAAGAAAAGAAAAACTGGAATCGTGTATTAATTTCATTGGTTAATTAACAAAAATAATCCACACTTCTGCAAGAAAAAGAAGTTAGTAATTAGTTAGAAGAAATTAGAAGAAGAAACTGTTTGCTGCCTGCTGTTTTGCTGCTGCTGCTGCTGTTGCTGTTTGGCTTTACCATGTAACCCCCTCGAACTCTGCCTTCAAGAAGCTATGAGACTGTGAAATAAAGAACTGAGCAGAACAGCAGCCTCCTCTGCTCTCTATTGCTCTGGTCCATGAAGGAAGGGCTTCCCATCAAAAGCTCAACACCCAGGTGCCACTGGGACATTGCCAAGGCTGGTGCAAGCAAGGCTCCACTGTGACATGGAAAGGCCTCATGGCACCCAGGAGACCACTGTGGGGCCATGGATTCTCATGGAACCAAGGCCCCATTGGGACAAAGCGCGGCCTGAGGGAAAGCCAGTGCCACTGGGACATCTCCAGCCTTCGAGGAAGCAAGTGTCCATTGTGACAGAGCACAGCCTGATGAATCACAGGAGAGCACAGTGATGCCATGGAATCTTGGGGAACCACGTGTCCATTGTAAAGACAGCAGGGCCTCATGGCAGTCAAGAGATCATAGTGATGCAATAGAACCTCATGGAACCGAGTCTCAAGTGTTCCAAAGAGGGGCTGCATGGAAGCCAGGAGATCATTGGAACACTGTGGAATCTGATGGAAGCAAATGTCCAATGTTTGATGTTGCAGCCTCACAGAGCGCTGGAAGCCATTGTGACACAATGGAGAAACGTGGAACAAAGGCTCCCTAGAGGACAGAGGAGGGCCTCATGGAATACAAGAGACCACTGTGATACCATGGAAACTTAACTGAAGCAGCACAAAGGCTCTTGAAAATATTGGGCAAAAAATCCTACAAGGCTCCACGTCCCACTGGAATCCAGATTTGAATATTGCAGTAGCTATATTGAGTCAAAAACCTCATGTGTTTGCAGTTATTTTTCAATGGGCCTAACAGCCAGATCCGTTGTGTATATGAGAATGGATCTTTTTGCCAGCATAACCAAAGAAAATATAATGACACCTGTGGAATTATTAGCTCATATTATAATGAAAATCCGAAACCGGGTAATAGAAATATCTGGATCCGAGCCTGCAGAAATTATTTTGCCAACAACTAGAGTATATTTAGATTGGATGCTAAGACATAGCAGAGACTTTCAAATTGCTACTTTGGAGTTCACAGCAAACTCAGTGTTCATATGCCAGGACATAAAATGTTCACATTTGTAACAAATACTGAGATAATTTCAAAAATCCCTTTGTTCTTCTAAGCCGGTGCATGGAATAACGATTTTCACAGATGCCAGTGGCAAAACTGGGAAGGCTGCTTATGTTTGGAGAGAGAAAGGGCAGTGGAAACAGGAAGTTTTACATGAAACAGTCGCTCTACTCAGTACTTAAAATTATTTGGCAGCAGCAGTAGTATTTTGAAAAATGGAATAATCAGCAATTAATGCTTGTATGTGATTCACTTTATGTGGTAGGAGTAACTTGTCGCTTAGAACATGCATTGTTAAAGGAATTGAATAACCATGACCTATATTTGCTTTTTCGTCGCTTGCTTTTTGCTTTATCAAAAAGACACTGTGTTTGTTTTGTTACTTCATATTTGTAGTCATTCTAAGTTACAGGGTAGCCTGGCCGAAGGCAATGCATGAGCAGATTACTTAGTTTCTCCTGCCGGGGCTGCTCCTGCGGGAAATAAGTTTCAATAAGCATCGCAGTTGCATTAATTTTTTCATCAATCAGCAAAGGTCCTGCATCGACAATTCCATATTTCCCTAGACTGACTGCCACGAGCTATTGTTGCGTCTTGCAGTGATTGTCAACAACTTCATCAGCCATTGGGGACAGCAGTTAATCCTAGAGGACTTGGACCCTTGGAATTATGGCAAATGGATGTAACGCATTTTCCAGAGTTTGGCCAACTTAAGTTTATTCATGTGTCTGTTGACTGTTTTTCTTTTGCAGTCTGGGCCACCGTACAAACAGGAGAAACCACGAAACATGTTCTAAAACATTTATGCACGGCTATTGCTGCCTTGGGATTCCATGTACCTTGAAAACTGATAACAGCCGCGGTTATACCAGTCGTAATTTTGCCACCCTTTGCAATTTATGGGCTATTGTTTCATATCACTGGGACTCCACATTCTCCCACAGGACAAGCTATCGTGGAACGCACCCATCATACCCTGAAGCAATTGCTTCACAAACAAAAAGGGGAGAGAATTGTCCCTTTCGCCTCAAGCACGCTTGGAAAAAGCTGTCTATGTAATGAATTATCTACGTATCCCAGGTGGTAAATTGTTCCTCCTGCAGTAAAACATGGGGCAGGACTAAAAGGGGACTTAAATGAAACTCCACCGAGATAGTGGGAAAGTATGGGTAAAAAATGGGGCTACCAAGGCAAGGAGAAGGACCCAATGCAATTACTAACCTGGGAAGGGGCATGCATGTGTTTCCACAGACACGGGATCACGCTGGGTGCCTGCAAAGTGGGTGAAACCGTGGCTGGAGAAAGACAGCGATCCCAACCTGTGTGCTGATGCCGAAAATTGAAATCCTCACCCTCAGCTACAGCTCAAATGTCCTGATTCAGACTGTGGAAAGTGGTAAACCGTGGGTATTGTGTGTATGCTTCACCTGTGATACAAGATGGTATTGCAGTAGTATTAATCTGTATGAAAAGATGTAAAGAAATACGTACTGCAGAGGAACGTAAAGTAGGAGTAGAAGAAGTTTTGTGTTGGAACAAGAATTCCTTTGCCCAAAAAAGGCTAAAGATTGGTGGGTACCTGAGGATGACTGGTCATGGCTTTAGCACACGGGAAGGAGAGAATGCAGGAAAAATGGGGTCCAGTGGGAAAATTTCAGTGATCACATTTTTACTGTTAAGCCTTATGACAACAGTCAAAGCACACGATACTCTGGGAAGTAGTGCCACGACGCAGTGTGTGGGTCACTTTGCTGATGTCACTAAGCAGGATTCCTTTGTCTGTCTATGGCTACGCCAGCTGATCCATTCCGTACTTGCTTGATAGGCATTCCTGACTTTAACACCGAACGATTAAAGGGATATATAAATAGACCAATTCCTGCTACCTGTAGTGTTGCAATGCTTAATGCTACATTATCGGCTGGTTCACAAGCAGCAGGAGCCATAGCTAATGGTACTAAAGACTTGCTTTTGGCACTTAATGCAACTTCAATAGAGCCCCAAGAGCTTACACTGTTAGGTTCAATGGGAAAGAACGGCAGTGTGTAACATTTGGTAATGTTTACGTGTTCTGGTGCGTCTTAATAGAACCAGACAGCAAACCCGGAAATAAATTATGGCTATTTCCAAAACATCTCACCCAGAGCACCAGGATACCATCAATGTGTTCCAAATCAAACTCGGAAAATAGGGTGCCAGCAGAATGAGTATTTGTTCTGCCCACACCGATTTGTGCATGAAGTAAACAACCCATCTGCTGCTCTTTGGAATAATGATAGAGCTAAACGGCTACCACCTGGCATATTTTTAATTTGTGGGGATCGGGCATGGCAAGGGATACCATCACGAGTGATAGGGGGACCGTGTTTCTTGGGAAAACTTACTTTGTTCACACCTTCTAAGGTAGACCTACTAAATCACACTGTATGGAACTTTACAAAGAACCCACCACAACAATCACAACGAAGCGTGTCTCAGTTAGGTCCTGAATGTAATGAAAAGATTCCGTTTTGGTCAACACCGTCACGGTTTATTACTTCCTTATTAACACCAAGTGTCGCTGCAGCCAGAGCCTTACGTAACTTAGAAAAGCTGGCTTGCTGGACAGCCAAACAATTAAACATTACATCGAATATTATCACTGACATGTTAGGTGATGCAGATAGTGTAAGGCATGCATTATTACAGAATAGGGCTGCTATCGATTTTTTGCTGCAAGGCACAGGACATGGTTGTGAGGACTTTGAGGGAATGTGTTGTATGAATTTATCTGATCATTCTGTATCCATCCATAGAAGGCTCACGGAAATACAGGAAAACATGAAAAAGATCATGACAGGACACGGACTAGAC
>JACSVZ010000295.1:0-25396 GCA_014706295.1 Lycocorax pyrrhopterus obiensis | reverse complement strand
CGCGGCATGGCACGCAGCGTCTGCAGGAGCCCCGGGAGCCTCCGCAACAAGGGCGGCAGGGAGGCCACAGCGGCCCAAAGCAGCGCCAAAGGCGGGACTGCGCCCTGCGGCGCAGCACTTCTTCAACCTGCACCCTCGCAAGGGCCGGGGAGCGCTCGTTCCTGGCACCTGGCTAAAGCAGCCTCCCTAGGCCTGCTCACA
The DNA here is from genome assembly GCA_014706295.1 of Lycocorax pyrrhopterus obiensis. Taxonomy (NCBI): domain Eukaryota; kingdom Metazoa; phylum Chordata; class Aves; order Passeriformes; family Paradisaeidae; genus Lycocorax; species Lycocorax pyrrhopterus. Next base: position 25,195 of record JACSVZ010000295.1, on the reverse strand, counting down.
AGGACCTGGGGCTGCTCCTGGGGACAAAGGGCTCCACAAGGTCGTGACACGGGCCCCGAGTACAGGGCCCGCACGCTGGCAGGTCGCCAGCAGGACTGGCGGCCACGCAGCATAGGCAGAGACCCAGGCCCTGGCTACGGGCGGGTCACGGTGCCCACGCTACCGCTAAGCGGCTTCGCTCCGTCCTCAGAAAGCAGGGGCAAGGCCGGACAGTTTCTCCACCCGTGCGTTTTTGGGGACCTCCCCGTGGCTGCACAGAGCTCCTCTTTCCCTCCTGGGAAGTCTAAGCTACGCTGCTCTGTGTCTAAAGGGGGCCAAAAGCACAAGCACGCTTGCTCACTCACACCAACTAAGGGGAAGACAGGGGAGGGGAAGACAGTCCCAGAAGAGGGAGCAAGTTCTGTGCAGCCAACCTGCTGGGGAGCCATCCCTACCGCTGAGCGGGAGAGGAAAGCATCAGACCTGCCCCTGCTCTGTGGGGAGGGTACAGGGGCCTCGACGCGCTGAGGCGCTTCAGGGGGGGCACAGGGACGAAGGCTGTGACGCGCCCCGAGTACAGGGGGTCACGCTGGCCAGGGGCCAGCAGCAGGCAGACAGCTGCCGGGGCTGGGGAAAAGGCCCTGCCCTGCGTAGAGGGCGGGCTGGGGGCAGGGAGAGCTCCGTTTCCCCCTCAGGTGCGGAGACAGGGGCTCTCACCCTCCTTACAGGGTTGCCCCGCTCTCCGGGCAGCCAAAGGAGCACAACGGCAAAAGGCCAACGACGGCAAAGACCCAGCCCTGCTCCCAGGGAGGTCGCCCAGCGCAAAGCCAGCTGCGGCACCCACAAGGTGCCCTGGTCATGCCAGGAAGGCCATTTGCCCAGAGGGCCTCTCGTGCCCCCTCTTCAGCTCCAAGCTCGCTCTTGCCTCGCCGTTCCACTCTTGAGCTCGAAGCCGTTGCTCTTGCTCCCTCTTGCCTCGTCGTCCCACGGCTTCTGCCAATGGACGACGACACACTCAGGCCGGAGAAGCTCCAGCTCCCGAAGGCAACTGCCACCCAACAGGGAGATCCTCAAGCCGCCACCCGCAGACCCCCCAGCTCCACAAAAGCCTCCAATTTCAGCTCCAAGCTGATGCTCTTACCTTGCTGTTCCACTCCCGAGCTCGAAGCCGCTGCTCCTCTTGCTCACTCTTGCCTCGCCGTTCCACTCTTGAGCTCGAAGCCGCTGCTCCTCTTGCTCGCTCTTGCCTCGCCGTTCCACTCTTGAGCTCGAAGCTGCTGCTCCTCTTGCTCGCTCTTGCCTCGTCGGCCCATGGCTTCTGCCAAGGTACAACACACTCAGGCCTGAGAAACTCCAGCTCCTGAAGGCAACCGCCCCCGACAGGGAGATCCTCAAGCCGCCACCCACAGACTCCCCACAGCTGCCCCATAGCCTCCCGCTTCAGCTTGACTCACCATCGCGACGTCCGGCGCAGTCCCACGCCGTGCTGGGAGCCAGGCCCTCTGGGCAAATGAAGCTGGGCATGCAAAGCAGCGGCCATAGAGGCTGTACCCCTACTTATAGGGCGCTCAAGCCGCTGCCTGGACTGCAAAGTGCCCGGGACTCCAGAGCACTGGCCCCGACTTACAGGGTAGCCCTGGTCCCCAAGGCCTACGGAGGCTCCTTCTCTCCAGTTCCGGGGCACTCCCCACTAAGGGGACGCTCGCCCCACGCAGGCTGCCAGCTCAAGGGGGCACAAAGGCTCCCAGACCTGCAGCCCGCTTACAGGCCGGTCGACACCCAGGGAGCCACGGAGCTCGGCCTCCCCCACGGCAACAGGAACGAGACTCTACAATCGGGATGTCGAGCTGACGGCCTAAAGCCGAGGGGCCGGGACCCCAGCCCCGAGGACAGGGAGGGCACACGCCCGGCCCCAATGACTCCTGGCCCCACGCCTCTGAAAGGCCGGGGCCAGGGATACCCGCCTGATTACAGGGGGTCCCTCCAACCGCCCGCCGAGGCCGGGGGACGCACACAACCCCACTTACGGGGCCGCCCCCCGCAGCCCGGCACCCCCAACAAGCACCACGGAGCTCAGGCTCTGGCCTGCGCCCCACTTAGGGGCCGGCCGGAGCCCGGCCGCGGCATGGCAACGCAGGCGTCTGCAGGAGCCCCGGGAGCCTCCGCAACAAGGGCGGCAGGGAGGCCACAGCGGCCCAAAGCAGCGCCAAAGGCGGGACTGCGCCCTGCGGCGCAGCACTTCTTCAACCTGCACCCTCGCAAGGGCCGGGGAGCGCTCGTTCCTGGCACCTGGCTAAAGCAGCCTCCCTAGGCCTGCTCACAAGGACCTGGGGCTGCTCCTGGGGACAAAGGGCTCCACAAGGTCGTGACACGGGCCCCGAGTACAGGGCCCGCACGCTGGCAGGTCGCCAGCAGGACTGGCGGCCACGCAGCATAGGCAGAGACCCAGGCCCTGGCTACGGGCGGGTCACGGTGCCCACGCTACCGCTAAGCGGCTTCGCTCCGTCCTCAGAAAGCAGGGGCAAGGCCGGACAGTTTCTCCACCCGTGCGTTTTTGGGGACCTCCCCGTGGCTGCACAGAGCTCCTCTTTCCCTCCTGGGAAGTCTAAGCTACGCTGCTCTGTGTCTAAAGGGGGCCAAAAGCACAAGCACGCTTGCTCACTCACACCAACTAAGGGGAAGACAGGGGAGGGGAAGACAGTCCCAGAAGAGGGAGCAAGTTCTGTGCAGCCAACCTGCTGGGGAGCCATCCCTACCGCTGAGCGGGAGAGGAAAGCATCAGACCTGCCCCTGCTCTGTGGGGAGGGTACAGGGGCCTCGACGCGCTGAGGCGCTTCAGGGGGGCACAGGGACGAAGGCTGTGACGCGCCCCGAGTACAGGGGGTCACGCTGGCCAGGGGCCAGCAGCAGGCAGACAGCTGCCGGGGCTGGGGAAAAGGCCCTGCCCTGCGTAGAGGGCGGGCTGGGGGCAGGGAGAGCTCCGTTTCCCCCCTCAGGTGCGGAGACAGGGGCTCTCACCCTCCTTACAGGGTTGCCCCGCTCTCCGGGCAGCCAAAGGAGCACAACGGCAAAAGGCCAACGACGGCAAAGACCCAGCCCTGCTCCCAGGGAGGTCGCCCAGCGCAAAGCCAGCTGCGGCACCCACAAGGTGCCCTGGTCATGCCAGGAAGGCCATTTGCCCAGAGGGCCTCTCGTGCCCCCTCTTCAGCTCCAAGCTCGCTCTTGCCTCGCCGTTCCACTCTTGAGCTCGAAGCCGTTGCTCTTGCTCCCTCTTGCCTCGTCGTCCCACGGCTTCTGCCAATGGACGACGACACACTCAGGCCGGAGAAGCTCCAGCTCCCGAAGGCAACTGCCACCCAACAGGGAGATCCTCAAGCCGCCACCCGCAGACCCCCCAGCTCCACAAAAGCCTCCAATTTCAGCTCCAAGCTGATGCTCTTACCTTGCTGTTCCACTCCCGAGCTCGAAGCCGCTGCTCCTCTTGCTCACTCTTGCCTCGCCGTTCCACTCTTGAGCTCGAAGCCGCTGCTCCTCTTGCTCGCTCTTGCCTCGCCGTTCCACTCTTGAGCTCGAAGCTGCTGCTCCTCTTGCTCGCTCTTGCCTCGTCGGCCATGGCTTCTGCAAGGTACAACACACTCAGGCCTGAGAAACTCCAGCTCCTGAAGGCAACCGCCCCCCGACAGGGAGATCCTCAAGCCGCCACCCACAGACTCCCCACAGCTGCCCCATAGCCTCCCGCTTCAGCTTGACTCACCATCGCGACGTCCGGCGCAGTCCCACGCCGTGCTGGGAGCCAGGCCCTCTGGGCAAATGAAGCTGGGCATGCAAAGCAGCGGCCATAGAGGCTGTACCCCTACTTATAGGGCGCTCAAGCCGCTGCCTGGACTGCAAAGTGCCCGGGACTCCAGAGCACTGGCCCCGACTTACAGGGTAGCCCTGGTCCCAAGGCCTACGGAGGCTCCTTCTCTCCAGTTCCGGGGCACTCCCCACTAAGGGGACGCTCGCCCCACGCAGGCTGCCAGCTCAAGGGGCACAAAGGCTCCCAGACCTGCAGCCCGCTTACAGGCCGGTCGACACCCAGGGAGCCACGGAGCTCGGCCTCCCCCACGGCAACAGGAACGAGACTCTACAATCGGGATGTCGAGCTGACGGCCTAAAGCCGAGGGGCCGGGACCCCAGCCCCGAGGACAGGGAGGGCACACGCCCGGCCCCATGACTCCTGGCCCCACGCCTCTGAAAGGCCGGGGCCAGGGATACCCGCCTGATTACAGGGGGTCCCTCCAACCGCCCGCCGAGGCCGGGGGACGCACACAACCCCACTTACGGGGCCGCCCCCCGCAGCCCGGCACCCCCAACAAGCACCACGGAGCTCAGGCTCTGGCCTGCGCCCCACTTAGGGGCCGGCCGGAGCCCGGCCGCGGCATGGCAACGCAGGCGTCTGCAGGAGCCCCGGGAGCCTCCGCAACAAGGGCGGCAGGGAGGCCACAGCGGCCCAAAGCAGCGCCAAAGGCGGGACTGCGCCCTGCGGCGCAGCACTTCTTCAACCTGCACCCTCGCAAGGGCCGGGGAGCGCTCGTTCCTGGCACCTGGCTAAAGCAGCCTCCCTAGGCCTGCTCACAAGGACCTGGGGCTGCTCCTGGGGACAAAGGGCTCCACAAGGTCGTGACACGGGCCCCGAGTACAGGGCCCGCACGCTGGCAGGTCGCCAGCAGGACTGGCGGCCACGCAGCATAGGCAGAGACCCAGGCCCTGGCTACGGGCGGGTCACGGTGCCCACGCTACCGCTAAGCGGCTTCGCTCCGTCCTCAGAAAGCAGGGGCAAGGCCGGACAGTTTCTCCACCCGTGCGTTTTTGGGGACCTCCCCGTGGCTGCACAGAGCTCCTCTTTCCCTCCTGGGAAGTCTAAGCTACGCTGCTCTGTGTCTAAAGGGGGCCAAAAGCACAAGCACGCTTGCTCACTCACACCAACTAAGGGGAAGACAGGGGAGGGGAAGACAGTCCCAGAAGAGGGAGCAAGTTCTGTGCAGCCAACCTGCTGGGGAGCCATCCCTACCGCTGAGCGGGAGAGGAAAGCATCAGACCTGCCCCTGCTCTGTGGGGAGGGTACAGGGGCCTCGACGCGCTGAGGCGCTTCAGGGGGGGCACAGGGACGAAGGCTGTGACGCGCCCCGAGTACAGGGGGTCACGCTGGCCAGGGGCCAGCAGCAGGCAGACAGCTGCCGGGGCTGGGGAAAAGGCCCTGCCCTGCGTAGAGGGCGGGCTGGGGGCAGGGAGAGCTCCGTTTCCCCCCTCAGGTGCGGAGACAGGGGCTCTCACCCTCCTTACAGGGTTGCCCCGCTCTCCGGGCAGCCAAAGGAGCACAACGGCAAAAGGCCAACGACGGCAAAGACCCAGCCCTGCTCCCAGGGAGGTCGCCCAGCGCAAAGCCAGCTGCGGCACCCACAAGGTGCCCTGGTCATGCCAGGAAGGCCATTTGCCCAGAGGGCCTCTCGTGCCCCCTCTTCAGCTCCAAGCTCGCTCTTGCCTCGCCGTTCCACTCTTGAGCTCGAAGCCGTTGCTCTTGCTCCCTCTTGCCTCGTCGTCCCACGGCTTCTGCCAATGGACGACGACACACTCAGGCCGGAGAAGCTCCAGCTCCCGAAGGCAACTGCCACCCAACAGGGAGATCCTCAAGCCGCCACCCGCAGACCCCCCAGCTCCACAAAAGCCTCCAATTTCAGCTCCAAGCTGATGCTCTTACCTTGCTGTTCCACTCCCGAGCTCGAAGCCGCTGCTCCTCTTGCTCACTCTTGCCTCGCCGTTCCACTCTTGAGCTCGAAGCCGCTGCTCCTCTTGCTCGCTCTTGCCTCGCCGTTCCACTCTTGAGCTCGAAGCCGCTGTTCCTCTTGCTCGCTCTTGCCTCGCCGTTCCACTCTTGAGCTCGAAGCCGCTGCTCCTCTTGCTCGCTCTTGCCTCGCCGTTCCACTCTTGAGCTCGAAGCTGCTGCTCCTCTTGCTCGCTCTTGCCTCGTCGGCCCATGGCTTCTGCCAAGGTACAACACACTCAGGCCTGAGAAACTCCAGCTCCTGAAGGCAACCGCCCCCCGACAGGGAGATCCTCAAGCCGCCACCCACAGACTCCCCACAGCTGCCCCATAGCCTCCCGCTTCAGCTTGACTCACCATCGCGACGTCCGGCGCAGTCCCACGCCGTGCTGGGAGCCAGGCCCTCTGGGCAAATGAAGCTGGGCATGCAAAGCAGCGGCCATAGAGGCTGTACCCCTACTTATAGGGCGCTCAAGCCGCTGCCTGGACTGCAAAGTGCCCGGGACTCCAGAGCACTGGCCCCGACTTACAGGGTAGCCCTGGTCCCCAAGGCCTACGGAGGCTCCTTCTCTCCAGTTCCGGGGCACTCCCCACTAAGGGGACGCTCGCCCCACGCAGGCTGCCAGCTCAAGGGGGCACAAAGGCTCCCAGACCTGCAGCCCGCTTACAGGCCGGTCGACACCCAGGGAGCCACGGAGCTCGGCCTCCCCCACGGCAACAGGAACGAGACTCTACAATCGGATGTCGAGCTGACGGCCTAAAGCCGAGGGGCCGGGACCCCAGCCCCGAGGACAGGGAGGGCACACGCCCGGCCCCATGACTCCTGGCCCCACGCCTCTGAAAGGCCGGGGCCAGGGATACCCGCCTGATTACAGGGGGTCCCTCCAACCGCCCGCCGAGGCCGGGGGACGCACACAACCCCACTTACGGGGCCGCCCCCCGCAGCCCGGCACCCCCAACAAGCACCACGGAGCTCAGGCTCTGGCCTGCGCCCCACTTAGGGGCCGGCCGGAGCCCGGCCGCGGCATGGCAACGCAGGCGTCTGCAGGAGCCCCGGGAGCCTCCGCAACAAGGGCGGCAGGGAGGCCACAGCGGCCCAAAGCAGCGCCAAAGGCGGGACTGCGCCCTGCGGCGCAGCACTTCTTCAACCTGCACCCTCGCAAGGGCCGGGGAGCGCTCGTTCCTGGCACCTGGCTAAAGCAGCCTCCCTAGGCCTGCTCACAAGGACCTGGGGCTGCTCCTGGGGACAAAGGGCTCCACAAGGTCGTGACACGGGCCCCGAGTACAGGGCCCGCACGCTGGCAGGTCGCCAGCAGGACTGGCGGCCACGCAGCATAGGCAGAGACCCAGGCCCTGGCTACGGGCGGGTCACGGTGCCCACGCTACCGCTAAGCGGCTTCGCTCCGTCCTCAGAAAGCAGGGGCAAGGCCGGACAGTTTCTCCACCCGTGCGTTTTTGGGGACCTCCCCGTGGCTGCACAGAGCTCCTCTTTCCCTCCTGGGAAGTCTAAGCTACGCTGCTCTGTGTCTAAAGGGGGCCAAAAGCACAAGCACGCTTGCTCACTCACACCAACTAAGGGGAAGACAGGGGAGGGGAAGACAGTCCCAGAAGAGGGAGCAAGTTCTGTGCAGCCAACCTGCTGGGGAGCCATCCCTACCGCTGAGCGGGAGAGGAAAGCATCAGACCTGCCCCTGCTCTGTGGGGAGGGTACAGGGGCCTCGACGCGCTGAGGCGCTTCAGGGGGGGCACAGGGACGAAGGCTGTGACGCGCCCCGAGTACAGGGGGTCACGCTGGCCAGGGGCCAGCAGCAGGCAGACAGCTGCCGGGGCTGGGGAAAAGGCCCTGCCCTGCGTAGAGGGCGGGCTGGGGGCAGGGAGAGCTCCGTTTCCCCCCTCAGGTGCGGAGACAGGGGCTCTCACCCTCCTTACAGGGTTGCCCCGCTCTCCGGGCAGCCAAAGGAGCACAACGGCAAAAGGCCAACGACGGCAAAGACCCAGCCCTGCTCCCAGGGAGGTCGCCCAGCGCAAAGCCAGCTGCGGCACCCACAAGGTGCCCTGGTCATGCCAGGAAGGCCATTTGCCCAGAGGGCCTCTCGTGCCCCCTCTTCAGCTCCAAGCTCGCTCTTGCCTCGCCGTTCCACTCTTGAGCTCGAAGCCGTTGCTCTTGCTCCCTCTTGCCTCGTCGTCCCACGGCTTCTGCCAATGGACGACGACACACTCAGGCCGGAGAAGCTCCAGCTCCCGAAGGCAACTGCCACCCAACAGGGAGATCCTCAAGCCGCCACCCGCAGACCCCCCAGCTCCACAAAAGCCTCCAATTTCAGCTCCAAGCTGATGCTCTTACCTTGCTGTTCCACTCCCGAGCTCGAAGCCGCTGCTCCTCTTGCTCACTCTTGCCTCGCCGTTCCACTCTTGAGCTCGAAGCCGCTGCTCCTCTTGCTCACTCTTGCCTCGCCGTTCCACTCTTGAGCTCGAAGCCGCTGTTCCTCTTGCTCGCTCTTGCCTCGCCGTTCCACTCTTGAGCTCGAAGCCGCTGCTCCTCTTGCTCGCTCTTGCCTCGCCGTTCCACTCTTGAGCTCGAAGCTGCTGCTCCTCTTGCTCGCTCTTGCCTCGTCGGCCCATGGCTTCTGCCAAGGTACAACACACTCAGGCCTGAGAAACTCCAGCTCCTGAAGGCAACCGCCCCCCGACAGGGAGATCCTCAAGCCGCCACCCACAGACTCCCCACAGCTGCCCCATAGCCTCCCGCTTCAGCTTGACTCACCATCGCGACGTCCGGCGCAGTCCCACGCCGTGCTGGGAGCCAGGCCCTCTGGGCAAATGAAGCTGGGCATGCAAAGCAGCGGCCATAGAGGCTGTACCCCTACTTATAGGGCGCTCAAGCCGCTGCCTGGACTGCAAAGTGCCCGGGACTCCAGAGCACTGGCCCCGACTTACAGGGTAGCCCTGGTCCCCAAGGCCTACGGAGGCTCCTTCTCTCCAGTTCCGGGGCACTCCCCACTAAGGGGACGCTCGCCCCACGCAGGCTGCCAGCTCAAGGGGGCACAAAGGCTCCCAGACCTGCAGCCCGCTTACAGGCCGGTCGACACCCAGGGAGCCACGGAGCTCGGCCTCCCCCACGGCAACAGGAACGAGACTCTACAATCGGGATGTCGAGCTGACGGCCTAAAGCCGAGGGGCCGGGACCCCAGCCCCGAGGACAGGGAGGGCACACGCCCGGCCCCATGACTCCTGGCCCCACGCCTCTGAAAGGCCGGGGCCAGGGATACCCGCCTGATTACAGGGGGTCCCTCCAACCGCCCGCCGAGGCCGGGGGACGCACACAACCCCACTTACGGGGCCGCCCCCCGCAGCCCGGCACCCCCAACAAGCACCACGGAGCTCAGGCTCTGGCCTGCGCCCCACTTAGGGGCCGGCCGGAGCCCGGCCGCGGCATGGCAACGCAGGCGTCTGCAGGAGCCCCGGGAGCCTCCGCAACAAGGGCGGCAGGGAGGCCACAGCGGCCCAAAGCAGCGCCAAAGGCGGGACTGCGCCCTGCGGCGCAGCACTTCTTCAACCTGCACCCTCGCAAGGGCCGGGGAGCGCTCGTTCCTGGCACCTGGCTAAAGCAGCCTCCCTAGGCCTGCTCACAAGGACCTGGGGCTGCTCCTGGGGACAAAGGGCTCCACAAGGTCGTGACACGGGCCCCGAGTACAGGGCCCGCACGCTGGCAGGTCGCCAGCAGGACTGGCGGCCACGCAGCATAGGCAGAGACCCAGGCCCTGGCTACGGGCGGGTCACGGTGCCCACGCTACCGCTAAGCGGCTTCGCTCCGTCCTCAGAAAGCAGGGGCAAGGCCGGACAGTTTCTCCACCCGTGCGTTTTTGGGGACCTCCCCGTGGCTGCACAGAGCTCCTCTTTCCCTCCTGGGAAGTCTAAGCTACGCTGCTCTGTGTCTAAAGGGGGCCAAAAGCACAAGCACGCTTGCTCACTCACACCAACTAAGGGGAAGACAGGGGAGGGGAAGACAGTCCCAGAAGAGGGAGCAAGTTCTGTGCAGCCAACCTGCTGGGGAGCCATCCCTACCGCTGAGCGGGAGAGGAAAGCATCAGACCTGCCCCTGCTCTGTGGGGAGGGTACAGGGGCCTCGACGCGCTGAGGCGCTTCAGGGGGGGCACAGGGACGAAGGCTGTGACGCGCCCCGAGTACAGGGGGTCACGCTGGCCAGGGGCCAGCAGCAGGCAGACAGCTGCCGGGGCTGGGGAAAAGGCCCCTGCCCTGCGTAGAGGGCGGGCTGGGGGCAGGGAGAGCTCCGTTTCCCCCCTCAGGTGCGGAGACAGGGGCTCTCACCCTCCTTACAGGGTTGCCCCGCTCTCCGGGCAGCCAAAGGAGCACAACGGCAAAAGGCCAACGACGGCAAAGACCCAGCCCTGCTCCCAGGGAGGTCGCCCAGCGCAAAGCCAGCTGCGGCACCCACAAGGTGCCCTGGTCATGCCAGGAAGGCCATTTGCCCAGAGGGCCTCTCGTGCCCCCTCTTCAGCTCCAAGCTCGCTCTTGCCTCGCCGTTCCACTCTTGAGCTCGAAGCCGTTGCTCTTGCTCCCTCTTGCCTCGTCGTCCCACGGCTTCTGCCAATGGACGACGACACACTCAGGCCGGAGAAGCTCCAGCTCCCGAAGGCAACTGCCACCCAACAGGGAGATCCTCAAGCCGCCACCCGCAGACCCCCCAGCTCCACAAAAGCCTCCAATTTCAGCTCCAAGCTGATGCTCTTACCTTGCTGTTCCACTCCCGAGCTCGAAGCCGCTGCTCCTCTTGCTCACTCTTGCCTCGCCGTTCCACTCTTGAGCTCGAAGCCGCTGCTCCTCTTGCTCGCTCTTGCCTCGCCGTTCCACTCTTGAGCTCGAAGCTGCTGCTCCTCTTGCTCGCTCTTGCCTCGTCGGCCCATGGCTTCTGCCAAGGTACAACACACTCAGGCCTGAGAAACTCCAGCTCCTGAAGGCAACCGCCCCCCGACAGGGAGATCCTCAAGCCGCCACCCACAGACTCCCCACAGCTGCCCCATAGCCTCCCGCTTCAGCTTGACTCACCATCGCGACGTCCGGCGCAGTCCCACGCCGTGCTGGGGAGCCAGGCCCTCTGGGCAAATGAAGCTGGGCATGCAAAGCAGCGGCCATAGAGGCTGTACCCCTGCTTATAGGGCGCTCAAGCCGCTGCCTGGACTGCAAAGTGCCCGGGACTCCAGAGCACTGGCCCCGACTTACAGGGTAGCCCTGGTCCCCAAGGCCTACGGAGGCTCCTTCTCTCCAGTTCCGGGGCACTCCCCACTAAGGGGACGCTCGCCCCACGCAGGCTGCCAGCTCAAGGGGGCACAAAGGCTCCCAGACCTGCAGCCCGCTTACAGGCCGGTCGACACCCAGGGAGCCACGGAGCTCGGCCTCCCCCACGGCAACAGGAACGAGACTCTACAATCGGGATGTCGAGCTGACGGCCTAAAGCCGAGGGGCCGGGACCCCAGCCCCGAGGACAGGGAGGGCACACGCCCGGCCCCATGACTCCTGGCCCCACGCCTCTGAAAGGCCGGGGCCAGGGATACCCGCCTGATTACAGGGGGTCCCTCCAACCGCCCGCCGAGGCCGGGGGACGCACACAACCCCACTTACGGGCCGCCCCCCGCCAGCCCGGCACCCCCAACAAAGCACCACGGAGCTCAGGCTCTGGCCTGCGCGCCCACTTAGGGGCCGGCGGAGCCCGGCCGCGGCATGGCAACGCAGGCGTCTGCAGGAGCCCCGGGAGCCTCCGCAACAAGGGCGGCAGGGAGGCCACAGCGCCCAAAGCAGCGCCAAAGGCGGGACTGCGCCCTGCGGCGCAGCCACTTCTTCAACCTGCACCCTCGCAAGGGCCGGGGAGCGCTCGTTCCTGGCACCTGGCTAAAGCAGCCTCCCTAGGCCTGCTCACAAGGACCTGGGGGCTGCTCCTGGGGACAAAGGGCTCCACAAGGTCGTGACACGGGCCCCGAGTACAGGGCCCGCACGCTGGCAGGTCGCCAGCAGGACTGGCGGCCACGCAGCATAGGCAGAGACCCAGGCCCTGGCCTACGGGCGGGGTCACGGTGCCCACGCTACCGCTAAGCGGCTTCGCTCCGTCCTCAGAAAGCAGGGCAAGGCCGGACAGTTTCTCCACCCGTGCGTTTTTGGGGACCTCCCCGTGGCTGCACAGAGCTCCTCTTTCCCTCCTGGGAAGTCTAAGCTACGCTGCTCTGTGTCTAAAGGGGGCCAAAAGCACAAGCACGCTTGCTCACTCACACCCAAACTAAGGGGGAAGACAGGGGGAGGGAAGACAGTCCCAGAAGAGGGAGCAAGTTCTGTGCAGCCAACCTGCTGGGGAGCCATCCCTACCGCTGAGCGGGAGAGGAAAGCATCAGACCTGCCCCTGCTCTGTGGGGAGGGTACAGGGGCCTCGACGCGCTGAGGCGCTTCAGGGGGGGCACAGGGACGAAGGCTGTGACGCGCCCCGAGTAACAGGGGGTCACGCTGGCCCAGGGGCCAGCAGCAGGCAGACAGCTGCCGGGGCTGGGGAAAAGGCCCCTGCCCTGCGTAGAGGGCGGGCTGGGGGCCAGGGAGAGCTCCGTTTCCCCCCTCAGGTGCGGAGACAGGGGCTCTCACCCTCCTTACAGGGTTGCCCCGCTCTCCGGGCAGCCAAAGGAGCACAACGGCAAAAGGCCAACGACGGCAAAGACCCAGCCCTGCTCCCAGGGAGGTCGCCCAGCGCAAAGCCAGCTGCGGCACCCACAAGGTGCCCTGGTCCATGCCAGGAAGGCCATTTGCCCAGAGGGCCTCTCGTGCCCCCTCTTCAGCTCCAAGCTCGCTCTTGCCTCGCCGTTCCACTCTTGAGCTTCGAAGCCGTTGCTCTTGCTCCCTCTTGCCTCGTCGTCCCACGGCTTTGCCAATGGACGACGACACACTCAGCCGGAGAAGCTCCAGCTGCCGAAGGCAACTGCCACCCAACAGGGAGATCCTTCAAGCCGCCACCCGCAGACCCCCCAGCTCCACAAAAGCCTCCAATTTCAGCTCCAAGCTGATGCTCTTACCTTGCTGTTCCACTCCCTGAGCTCGAAGCCGCTGCTCCTCTTGCTCACTCTTGCCTCGCCGTTCCACTTCTTTGAGCTCGAAGCCGCTGCTCCTCTTGCTCGCTCTTGCCTCGCCCGTTCCACTCTGAGCTGCGAACCGTGCTCCTCTGCTCCCTTTGCCTCGCGTTCCACTCTTGGAGCTCGAAAGCTGCTGTTTGCTCGGCTCTGCCTCGTGGCCCATGGCTTCTGCCCAAGGTACAACCACACTCAGGCCTTTCGAGAAACTTGCCAGCTCCTGAGGCAACCGCCCCACCGACCAGGGAGATCCTCAAAGCCGCCCACCCAACAGACTCCCCACAGCTGCCCCATAGCCTCCCGGCCTCAGCTTGACTCACCGTCGCGGACGTCCGGCGCAGTCCCACGCCGTGCTGGGAGCCAGGCCCTCTGGGCCAAATGAAGCTGGGCATGCAAAGCAGCGGCCATAGAGGCTGTACCCCTACTTATAGGGCGCTCAGGCCGCTGCCTGGACTGCAAAGTGCCCGGGACTCCAGAGCACTGGCCCCGACTTACAGGGTAGCCCTGGTCCCCAAGGCCTACGGAGGCTCCTTCTCTCCAGTTTCCGGGGCACTCCCCACTAAAGGGGACGCTCGCCCCACGCAGGCTGCCAGCTCAAGGGGCACAAAGGCTCCCAGACCTGCAAGCCCGCTTACAGGCGGTCGACACCCAGGAGCCACGGAGCTCGGCCTCCCCCACGGCAACAGGAACGAGGACTCTACAATCGGGATGTCGGAGCTGACGGCCTAAAGCCGAGGGGCCGGGACCCCAGCCCCGAGGACAGGGAGGGCACCCACGCCCGGCCCCATGACTCCTGGCCCCACGCCTCTGAAAGGCCGGGGCCAGGGATACCCGCCTGATTACAGGGGGTCCCTCCAACCGCCCGCCGAGGCCGGGGGACGCACACAACCCCACTTACGGGGCCGCCCCCCGCAGCCCGGCACCCCCAACAAGCACCACGGAGCTCAGGCTCTGGCCTGCGCCCCACTTAGGGGCCGGCCGGAGCCCGGGCCGCGGCATGGCAACGCAGGCGTCTGCAGGAGCCCCGGGAGCCTCCGCAACAAGGCGGCAGGGAGGCCACAGCGGCCCAAAGCAGCGCCAAAGGCGGGACTGCGCCCTGCGGCGCAGCACTTCTTCAACCTGCACCCTCGCAAGGGCCGGGGAGCGCTCGTTCCTGCACCTGGCTAAAGCAAGCCTCCCTAGGCCTGCTCACAAGGACCTGGGGGCTGCTCCTGGGGACAAAGGGCTCCCACAAGGTCGTGACACGGGCCCCGAGTACAGGGCCCGCCACGCTGGCAGGTCGCCAGCAGGACTGGCGGCCACGCAGCATAGGCAGAGACCCAGGCCCTGGCTACGGGCGGGTCACGGTGCCCACGCTACCCGCTAAGCGGCTTCGCTCCGTCCTCAGAGAAGCAGGGCGAAGGCCGGACAGTTTCTCCACCCGTGCGTTTTTGGGGACCTCCCCGTGGCTGCACAGAGCTCCTCTTTCCCTCCTGGGAAGTCTAAGCTACGCTGCTCTGTGTCTAAAGGGGGCCAAAAGCACAAGCACGCTTGCTCACTCACACCAACTAAGGGGAAGACAGGGAGGGGAAGACAGTCCCAGAAGAGGGAGCAAGTTCTGTGCAGCCAACCTGCTGGGAGCCATCCCTACCGCTGAGCGGGAGAGGAAAGCATCAGACCTGCCCCTGCTCTGTGGGAGGGTACAGGGGCCTCGACGCGCTGAGGCGCTTCAGGGGGGCACAGGGGACGAAGGCTGTGACGCGGCCGCCGAGTACAGGGGGTCACGCTGGCCAGGGGCCAGCAGCAGGCAGACAGCTGCCGGGGGCTGGGGAAAAGGCCCTGCCCTGCGTAGAGGGCGGGCTGGGGGCAGGGAGAGCTCCGTTTCCCCCCTCAGGTGCGGAGGACAGGGGCTCTCACCCTCCTTACAGGGTTGCCCCGCTCTCCGGGCAGCCAAAGCGAGCACAACGGCAAAAGGCCAACGACGGCAAAGACCCAGCCCTGCTCCCAGGAGGTCGCCCAGCGCAAAGCCAGCTGCGGCACCCACAAGGTGCCCGGTCATGCCAGGAAGGCCATTTGCCCAGAGGCCTCTCGTGCCCCCCTCTTCAGCTCCAAGCTCGCTCTTGCCTCGCCGTTCCACTCTTGAGCTCGAAGCCCGTTGCTCTTGCTCCCTCTTGCCTCGTCGTCCCACGGCTTCTGCCAATGGACGACGACACACTCAGGCCGGAGAAGCTCCAGCTCCCGAAGGCAACTGCCACCCAACAGGGAGATCCTTCAAGCCGCCACCCGCAGACCCCCCAGCTCCACAAAAGCCTCCAATTTCAGCTCCAAGCTGGATGCTCTTACCTTGCTGTTCCACTCCCGAGCTCGAAGCCGCTGCTCCTCTTGGCTACTCTTGCCTCGCCGTTCCACTCTTGAGCTCGAAGCCGCTGCTCCTCTTGCTCGCTCTTGCCTCGCCGTTCCACTCTTGAGCTCGAAGCCGCTTGTTCCTCTTGCTCGCTCTTGCCTCGCCGTTCCACTCTTGAGCTCGAAAGCCGCTGCTCCTCTTGCTCGCTCTTGCCTCGCCGTTCCACTCTTGAGCTCGAAGCTGCTGCTCCTCTTGCTCGCTCTTGCCTCGTCGGCCCATGGCTTTCTTGCCAAGGTACAACACACTCAGGCCTGAGAAACTCCAGCTCCTGAAGGCACCGCCCCCCGACAGGGAGATCCTCAAGCCGCCACCCACAGACTCCCCACAGCTTGCCCCATAGCCTCCCGCTTCAGCTTGACTCACCATCGCGACGTCCGGCGCAGTCCCACGCCGTGCTGGGGAGCCAGGCCCTCTGGGCAAAATGAAGCTGGGCATGCAAAGCAGCGGCCATAGAGGCTGTACCCCTACTTATAGGGCGGCTCAAGCCGCTGCCTGGACTGCAAAGTGCCCGGGACTCCAGAGCACTGGCCCCGACTTACAGGGTAGCCCTGGTCCCCAAGGCCTACGGAGGCTCCTTCTCTCCAGTTCCGGGGCACTCCCCACTAAGGGACGCTCGCCCCACGCAGGCTGCCCAGCTCAAGGGGGCACAAAGGCTCCCAGACCTGCAGCCCGCTTACAGGCCGGTCGACACCCAGGGAGCCACGGAGCTCGGCCTCCCACGGCAACAGGAACGAGACTCTACAATCGGGGATGTCGAGCTGACGCCTAAAGCCGGAGGGGCCGGGACCCAGCCCCGAGGGACAGGGAGGGCACACGCCCGCGCCCCATGACTCCTGGCCCCACGCCTCTGAAAGGCCGGGGCCAGGAGATACCCGCCTGATTACAGGGGGTCCCTCCAACCGGCCCGCCGAGGGCCGGGGGACGCACACAACCCCACTTACGGGGCCGCCCCCCGCAGCCCGGCACCCCCAACAAGCACCACGGAGCTCAGGCTCTGGCCTGCGCCCCACTTAGGGGCGGCCGGAGCCCGGCCGCGGCATGGCAACGCAGGCGTCTGCAGGAGCCCCGGGAGCCTCCGCAACAAGGGGCGGCAGGGAGGGCCACAGCGGCCCAAAGCAGCGCCAAAAGGCGGGACTGCGCCCTGCGGCGCAGCACTCTTCAACCTGCACCCTCGCAAGGGCCGGGGAGCGCTCGGTTCCTGGCACCTGGGCTAAAGCAGCCTCCCTAGGCCTGCTCACAAGGACCTGGGGCTGCTCCTGGGGACAAAGGGCTCCACAAGGTCGTGACACGGGCCCGAGTACAGGGCCCGCACGCTGGCAGGTCGCCAGCAGGACTGGCGGCCACGCAGCATAGGCAGAGACCCAGGCCCTGGCTACGGGCGGGGTCACGGTGCCCACGCTACCGCTAAGCGGCGCTTCGCTTCCGTCCTCAGAAGCAGGGGCAAGGCCGGACAGTTTCTCCACCCGTGCGTTTTTGGGGACCTCCCCGTGGCTGCACAGAGGCTCCTCTTTCCCTCCTGGGAAGTCTAAGCTACGCTGCTCTGTGTCTAAAGGGGGCCAAAACACAAGCACGCTTGCTCACTCACACCAACTAAGGGGAAGACAGGGGAGGGAAGACAGTCCCAGAAGAGGGAGCAATGTCTGTGCAGCCAAACCTGCTGGGGAGCCATCCCTACCGCTGAGCGGGAGAGGAAAGCATCAGACCTGCCCCTGCTCTGTGGGGAGGGTACAGGGCCTCGACCGCTGAGGCGCTTCAGGGGGGCACAGGGACGAAGGCTGTGACGCGCCCCGAGTTACAGGGGGTCACGCTGGCCAGGGGCCAGCAGCAGGCAGACAGCTGCCGGGCTGGGGAAAAGGCCCTGCCCTGCGTAGAGGGCGGGCTGGGGGCAGGGAGAGCTCCGTTTCCCCCCTCAGGTGCGGAGACAGGGGCTCTCACCCTCCTTACAGGGTTTGCCCCGCTCTCCGGGGCAGCCAAAGGAGCACAACGGCAAAAGGCCAACGACGGCAAAGACCCAGCCCTGCTCCCAGGGAGGTCGCCCAGCGCAAAGCCAGCTGCGGCACCCACAAGGTGCCCTGGTCATGCCAGGAAGGCCATTTGCCCAGAGGGCCTCTCGTGCCCCCTCTTCAGCTCCAAGCTCGCTCTTGCCTCGCCGTTCCACTCTTGAGCTCGAAGCCGTTGCTCTTGCTCCCTCTTGCCTCGTCGTCCCACGGCTTCTGCCAATGGACGACGACACACTCAGGCCGGAGAAGCTCCAGCTCCCGAAGGCAACTGCCACCCAACAGGGAGATCCTCAAGCCGCCACCCGCAGACCCCCAGCTCCACAAAAGCCTCCAATTTCAGCTCCAAGCTGATGCTCTTACCTTGCTGTTCCACTCCGAGCTCGAAGCCGCTGCTCCTCTTGCTCACTCTTGCCTCGCCGTTCCACTCTTGAGCTCGAAGCCGCTGTTCCTCTTGCTCGCTCTTGCCTCGCCGTTCCACTCTTGAGCTCGAAAGCCGCTGCTCCTCTTGCTCGCTCTTGCCTCGCCGTTCCACTCTTGAGCTCGAAGCTGCTGCTCCTCTTGCTCGCCTCTTGCCTCGTCGGCCCACGGCTTCTGCCAAGGTACAAACACACTCAGGCCTGAGAAACTCCAGCTCCTGAAGGCAACCGCCCCCCCGACAGGGAGATCCTTCAAGCCGCCACCCACAGACTCCCCCCAGCTGCCCCATAGCCTCCCGCTTCAGCTTGACTCACCATCGCGACGTCCGGCGCAAGTGCCCACGCCGTGCTGGGAGCCAGGCCCCTCTGGCAAATGAAGCTGGGCATGCAAAGCAGCGGCCATAGAGGCTGTACCCCTACTTATAGGGCGCTCAAGCCGCTGCCTGGACTTGCAAAGTGCCCGGGACTCCAGAGCACTGGCCCCGACTTTACAGGGTAGCCCTGGTCCCCAAGGCCTACGGGAGGCTCCTTCTCTCCAGTTCCGGGGCACTCCCCACTAAGGGGACGCTCGCCCCACGCAGGCTGCCAGCTCAAGGGGGCACAAAGGCTCCCCAGACCTGCAGCCCGCTTACAGGCCGGTCGACACCCAGGGAGCCACGGAGCTCGGCCCTCCCCCACGGCAACAGGAACGAGACTCTACAATCGGGATGTCGAGCTGACGGCCTAAAGCCGAGGGGGCCGGGACCCCAGCCCCGAGGACAGGAGGCACACGCCCGGCCCCATGACTCCTGGCCCCACGCCTCTGAAAGGCCGGGGCCAGGGATACCCGCCTGATTACAGGGGGTCCCTCCAACCGCCCGCCGAGGGCCGGGGGACGCACACAACCCCACTTACGGGGCCGCCCCCCGCAGCCCGGCACCCCCAACAAGCACCACGGAGCTCAGGCTCTGGCCTGCGCCCCACTTAGGGCCGGGCCGGAGCCCGGCCGCGGCATGGCAACGCAGGCGTCTGCAGGAGCCCCGGGAGCCTCCGCAACAAGGGCGGCAGGGAGGCCACAGCGGCCCAAAGCAGCGCCAAAGGCGGGACTGCGCCCTGCGGCGCAGCACTTCTTCAACCTGCACCCTCGCAAGGGCCGGGAGCGCTCGTTCCTGGCACCTGGCTTAAAGCAGCCTCCCTAGGCCTGCCTCACAAGGACCTGGGGCTGCTCCTGGGAACAAAGGGCTCCACAAGGTCGTGACACGGGCCCGAGTACAGGGCCCGCACGCTGGCAGGTCGCCAGCAGGACTGGCGGCCACGCAGCATAGGCAGAGACCCAGGCCCTGGGCTACGGGCGGGTCACGGTTGCCCACGCTACCGCTAAGCGGCTTCGCTCGTCCTCAGAAAGCAGGGGCAAGGCCGGACAGTTTCTCCACCCGTGCGTTTTTGGGACCTCCCCGTGGCTGCACAGAGCTCCTCTTTCCCTCCTGGGAAGTCTAAGCTACGCTGCTCTGTGTCTAAAGGGGCCAAAAGCACAAGCCACGCTTGCTCACTCACACCAACTAAGGGGAAGACAGGGGAGGGGAAGACAGTCCCAGAAGAGGGAGCAAGTTCTGTGCAGCCAACCTGCTGGGGAGCCATCCCTACCGCTGAGCGGGAGAGGAAAGCATCAGACCTGCCCCTGCTCTGTGGGGAGGGTACAGGGGCCTCGACGCGCTGAGGCGCTTCAGGGGGGGCACAGGGACGAAGGCTGTGACGCGCCCCGAGTACAGGGGGTCACGCTGGCCAGGGGCCAGCAGCAGGCAGACAGCTGCCGGGGCTGGGGAAAAGGCCCTGCCCTGCGTAGAGGGCGGGCTGGGGGCAGGGAGAGCTCCGTTTCCCCCCTCAGGTGCGGAGACAGGGGCTCTCACCCTCCTTACAGGGTTGCCCCGCTCTCCGGGCAGCCAAAGGAGCACAACGGCAAAAAGGCCAACGACGGCAAAGACCCAGCCCTGCTCCCAGGGAGGTCGCCCAGCGCAAAGCCAGCTGCGGCACCCACAAGGTGCCCTGGTCATGCCAGGAAGGCCATTTGCCCAGAGGGCCTCTCGTGCCCCCTCTTCAGCTCCAAGCTCGCTCTTGCCTCGCCGTTCCACTCTTGAGCTCGAAGCCGTTGCTCTTGCTTCCCTCTTGCCTCGTCGTCCCACGGCTTCTGCCAATGGACGACGACACACTCAGGCCGGAGAAGCTCCAGCTCCCGAAGGCAACTGCCACCCAACAGGGAGATCCTCAAGCCGCCACCCGCAGACCCCCCAGCTCCACAAAAGCCTCCAATTTCAGCTCCCAAGCTGATGCTCTTACCCTTGCTGTTCCACTCCCGAGCTCGAAGCCGCTTGCTCCTCTTGCTCACTCTTGCCTCGCCGTTCCACTCTTGAGCTCGAAGCCGCTGCTCCTCTTGCTCCTTCTTGCCTCGCCGTTCCACTCTTGAGCTCGAAGCCGCTGTCCTCTGCTCGCTCTTGCCTCGCCGTTCCACTCTTGAGCTCGAAGCCGCTGCTCCTCTTGCTCGCTCTTGCCTCGCCGGTCCACTCTTGAGCTCGAAGCTGCTGCTCCTCTTGCTCGCTCTTGCCTCGTCGGCCCATGGCTTCTGCCAAGGTACAACACACTCAGGCCTGAGAAACTCCAGCTCCTGAAGGCAACCGCCCCCCGACAGGGAGATCCTCAAGCCGCCACCCACAGACTCCCCACAGCTGCCCCATAGCCTCCCGCTTCAGCTTGACTCACCATCGCGACGTCCGGCGCCAGTCCCACGCCGTGCTGGGAGCCAGGCCCTCTGGGCAAATGAAGCTGGGCATGCAAAGCAGCGGCCATAGAGGCTGTACCCCTACTTATAGGGCGCTCAAGGCCGCTGCCTGGACTGCAAAGTGCCCGGGACTCCAGAGCACTGGCCCCGACTTACAGGGTAGCCCTGGTCCCCAAGGCCTACGGAGGCTCCTTCTCTCCAGTTCCGGGGCACTCCCCACTAAGGGGACGCTCGCCCCACGCAGGCTGCCAGCTCAAGGGGGGCACAAAGGCTCCCAGACCTGCAGCCCGCTTACAGGCCGGTCGACACCAGGGAGCCACGGAGCTCGGCCTCCCCCACGGGCAACAGGAACGAGACTCTACAATCGGGATGTCGAGCTGACGGCCTAAAGCCGAGGGGCCGGGGACCCCAGCCCCGAGGACAGGGAGGGCACACGCCCGGCCCCATGACTCCTGGCCCCACGCCTCTGAAAGGCCGGGGCCAGGATACCCGCCTGATTACAGGGGGTCCCTCCAACCGCCCGCCGAGGCCGGGGACGCACACAACCCCACTTACGGGGCCGCCCCCCGCAGCCCGGCACCCCCAACAAGCACCACGGGAGCTCAGGCTCTGGCCTGCGCCCCACTTAGGGGCCGGGCCGGAGCCCCGGCCGCGGCATGGCAACGCAGGCGTCTGCAGGAGCCCCGGGAGCCTCCGCAACAAGGGCGGCAGGGAGGCCACAGCGGCCCAAAGCAGCGCCAAAGGCGGGACTGCGCCCTGCGGCGCAGCACTTCTTCAACCTGCACCCTCGCAAGGCGCGGGAGCGCTCGTTCCTGGCACCTGGCTAAAGCAGCCTCCCTAGGCCTGCTCACAAGGACCTGGGGCTGCTCCTGGGGACAAAGGGCTCCACAAGGTCGTGACACGGGCCCCGAGTACAGGGCCCGCACGCTGGCAGGTCGCCAGCAGGACTGGCGGCCACGCAGCATAGGCAGAGACCCAGGCCCTGGCTACGGGCGGGTCACGGTGCCCACGCTACCGCTAAGCGGCTTCGCTCCGTCCTCAGAAAGCAGGGGCAAGGCCGGACAGTTTCTCCACCCGTGCGTTTTTTGGGGACCTCCCCGTGGCTGCACAGAGCTCCTCTTTCCCTCCTGGGAAGTCTAAGCTACGCTGCTCTGTGTCTAAAGGGGGCCAAAAGCACAAGCACGCTTGCTCACTCACACCAACTAAGGGGAAGACAGGGGAGGGGAAGACAGTCCCAGAAGAGGGGAGCAAGTTCTGTGCAGCCAACCTGCTGGGAGCCATCCCTACCGCTGAGCGGGAGAGGAAAGCATCAGACCTGCCCCTGCTCTGTGGGGAGGGTACAGGGGCCTCGACGCGCTGAGGCGCTTCAGGGGGGGCACAGGGACGAAGGCTGTGACGCGCCCCGAGTACAGGGGGTCACGCTGGCCAGGGCCAGCAGCAGGCAGACAGCTGCCGGGGCTGGGGAAAAGGCCCTGCCCTGCGTAGAGGGCGGGCTGGGGGCAGGGAGAGCTCCGTTTCCCCCCTCAGGTGCGGAGACAGGGGCTCTCACCCTCCTTACAGGGTTGCCCCGCTCTCCGGGCAGCCAAAGGAGCACAACGGCAAAAGGCCAACGACGGCAAAGACCCAGCCCTGCTCCCCAGGGAGGTCGCCCAGCGCAAAGCCAGCTGCGGCACCCACAAGGTGCCCTGGTCATGCCAGGAAGGCCATTTGCCCAGAGGGCCTCTCGTGCCCCCTCTTCAGCTCCAAGCTCGCTCTTGCCTCGCCGTTCCACTCTTGAGCTCGAAGCCGTTGCTCTTGCTCCCTCTTGCCTCGTCGTCCCACGGCTTCTGCCAATGGACGACGACACACTCAGGCCGGAGAAGCTCCAGCTCCCGAAGGCAACTGCCACCCAACAGGGAGATCCTCAAGCCGCCACCCGCAGACCCCCCAGCTCCACAAAAGCTCCAATTTCAGCTCCAAGCTGATGCTCTTACCTTGCTGTTCCACTCCCGAGCTCGAAGCCGCTGCTCCTCTTGCTCACTCTTGCCTCGCCGTTCCACTCTTGAGCTCGAAGGCCGCTGTTCCTCTTGCTCGCTCTTGCCTCGCCGTTCCACTCTTGAGCTCGAAGCCGCTGCTCCTCTTGCTCGCTCTTGCCTCGCCGTTCCACTCTTGAGCTCGAAGCTGCTGCTCCTCTTGCTCGCTCTTGCCTCGTCGGCCCATGGCTTCTGCCAAGGTTACAACACACTCAGGCCTGAGAAACTCCAGCTCCTGAAGGCAACCGCCCCCCGACAGGGAGATCCTCAAGCCGCCACCCACAGGACTCCCCCACAGCTGCCCCATAGCCTCCCGCTTCAGCTTGACTCACCATCGCGACGTCCGGCGCAGTCCCACGCCGTGCTGGGAGCCAGGCCCTCTGGGCAAATGAAGCTGGGCATGCAAAGCAGCGGCCATAGAGGCTGTACCCCTACTTATAGGGCGCTCAAGCCGCTGCCTGGACTGCAAAGTGCCCGGGACTCCAGAGCACTGGCCCCGACTTACAGGGTAGCCCTGGTCCCCAAGGCCTACGGAGGCTCCTTCTCTCCAGTTCCGGGGCACTCCCCACTAAGGGGACGCTCGCCCCACGCAGGCTGCCAGCTCAAGGGGGCACAAAAGGCTCCCAGACCTGCAGCCCCGCTTACAGGCCGGTCGACACCCAGGGAGCCACGGAGCTCGGCCTCCCCCACGGCAACAGGAACGAGACTCTACAATCGGGATGTCGAGCTGACGGCCTAAAGCCGAGGGGCCGGGACCCCAGCCCCGAGGACAGGGAGGGCACACGCCCGGCCCCATGACTCCTGGCCCCACGCCTCTGAAAGGCCGGGGCCAGGGATACCCGCCTGATTACAGGGGGTCCCTCCAACCGCCCGCCGAGGCCGGGGGACGCACACAACCCCACTTACGGGGCCGCCCCCCGCAGCCCGGCACCCCCAACAAGCACCACGGAGCTCAGGCTCTGGCCTGCGCCCCACTTAGGGGCCGCCCGGAGCCCGGCCGCGGCATGGCAACGCAGGCGTCTGCAGGAGCCCCGGGGAGCCTCCGCAACAAGGGCGGCAGGGAGGCCACAGCGGCCCAAAGCAGCGCCAAAGGCGGGACTGCGCCCTGCGGCGCAGCACTTCTTCAACCTGCACCCTCGCAAGGGCCGGGGAGCGCTCGTTCCTGGCACCTGGCTAAAGCAGCCTCCCTAGGCCTGCTCACAAGGACCTGGGGCTGCTCCTGGGGACAAAGGGCTCCACAAGGTCGTGACACGGGCCCCGAGTACAGGGCCCGCACGCTGGCAGGTCGCCAGCAGGACTGGCGGCCACGCAGCATAGGCAGAGACCCAGGCCCTGGCTACGGGCGGGTCACGGTGCCCACGCTACCGCTAAGCGGCTTCGCTCCGTCCTCAGAAAGCAGGGGCAAGGCCGGACAGTTTCTCCACCCGTGCGTTTTTGGGGACCTCCCCGTGGCTGCACAGAGCTCCTCTTTCCCTCCTGGGAAGTCTAAGCTACGCTGCTCTGTGTCTAAAGGGGGCCAAAAGCACAAGCACGCTTGCTCACTCACACCAACTAAGGGGAAGACAGGGGAGGGGAAGACAGTCCCAGAAGAGGGAGCAAGTTCTGTGCAGCCAACCTGCTGGGGAGCCATCCCTACCGCTGAGCGGGAGAGGAAAGCATCAGACCTGCCCCTGCTCTGTGGGGAGGGTACAGGGGCCTCGACGCGCTGAGGCGCTTCAGGGGGGCACAGGGACGAAGGCTGTGACGCGCCCCGAGTACAGGGGGTCACGCTGGCCAGGGGCCAGCAGCAGGCAGACAGCTGCCGGGGCTGGGGAAAAGGCCCTGCCCTGCGTAGGGCGGGCTGGGGCAGGGAGAGCTCCGTTTCCCCCTCAGGTGCGGAGACAGGGGCTCTCACCCTCCTTACAGGGTTGCCCCGCTCTCCGGGCAGCCAAAGGAGCACAACGGCAAAAGGCCAACGACGGCAAAGACCCAGCCCTGCTCCCAGGGAGGTCGCCCAGCGCAAAGCCAGCTGCGGCACCCACAAGGTGCCCTGGTCATGCCAGGAAGGCCATTTGCCCAGAGGGCCTCTCGTGCCCCCTCTTCAGCTCCAAGCTCGCTCTTGCCTCGCCGTTCCACTCTTGAGCTCGAAGCCGTTGCTCTTGCTCCCTCTTGCCTCGTCGTCCCACGGCTTCTGCCAATGGACGACGACACACTCAGGCCGGAGAAGCTCCAGCTCCCGAAGGCAACTGCCACCCAACAGGGAGATCCTCAAGCCGCCACCCGCAGACCCCCAGCTCCACAAAAGCCTCCAATTTCAGCTCCAAGCTGATGCTCTTACCTTGCTGTTCCACTCCGAGCTCGAAGCCGCTGCTCCTCTTGCTCACTCTTGCCTCGCCGTTCCACTCTTGAGCTCGAAGCCGCTGCTCCTCTTGCTCGCTCTTGCCTCGCCGTTCCACTCTTGAGCTCGAAGCCGCTGCTCCTCTTGCTCGCTCTTGCCTCGCCGTTCCACTCTTGAGCTCGAAGCTGCTGCTCCTCTTGCTCGCTCTTGCCTCGTCGGCCCATGGCTTCTGCCAAGGTACAACACACTCAGGCCTGAGAAACTCCAGCTCCTGAAGGCAACCGCCCCCGACAGGGAGATCCTCAAGCCGCCACCCACAGACTCCCACAGCTGCCCATAGCCTCCCGCTTCAGCTTGACTCACCATCGCGACGTCCGGCGCAGTCCCACGCCGTGCTGGGAGCCAGGCCCTC
>JACSVZ010000086.1:0-55772 GCA_014706295.1 Lycocorax pyrrhopterus obiensis | reverse complement strand
AAAGGCCCTTGCACACACTGCCACCTGCCCTGGGGCCGCCCCCAGCCCACCCAAAGTGGCCCAGGTTAGAAGGAATCCCTTGTCCCAAGTGTCTAAGACAGCCCGACGGGATCTTTAGGAACAGCTCAAACCATAAGCAAACGCTGCCCTGCTCTGCGGGCTCAGGGCAGCAGAAGGAGCCCCCAAGGCTGCCGACGCAGCTGCAGCGGGAAGGGCACGGGGCCTTCCACAGAAGCTGGCACGGCCTCCTTGGGACACGTGCCAGCCCGTGGCCATCCTAAACCCAGGGCTGTGACACAGACGAGGAAGGTGTGGGCCAGGGCACGAATGCTGCTCTGACCCCTGGGGCCCGGGGAGCACTGAAATCAGCAGGTGTGGCAGAGTCCCGGCCGAAGCAGACCTGCCAGCCCCCCGAGCCCTGGCCGCGCTGGTGCCCGTCTCCTGCCCCAGAGACCTGTGCCCCGGGGGGGGCTTCTCTGCCAGAGGGCAGCCAACGTGCACTGGGGGCTGTGCTCCTTCCTACAGGGGCTGTTGGCAAGAGCACCTGGAGCACCTGGAGCACCTGGTGGCAATGCTTGGTGTCTGTCAGATGATGTTGCTCCTTCCTGGAACAAATTTTTTCATGGAAGGCATTGGCGGTAGCACCAGAACACCAACAGCTGCTGAGTTTCACAGGACAAAGAGACTCTACAGAGACACTGTCATGTTTCCTTGTGCTTTTCTGTCTGTCTTTCTTGCACTTTGGAAAGAAAAAGAATTGGCCCAGCCTCTGATATTCAACGCTCCAGTTGCTGCGTGTCTGGCTGTGGCAGCTCACGTCTAAACACAGCTGGGTGCCTGCTGAGCACGGCAGCGGACGGCCACAAACAGGGAGGTCCCCAGGGAACATCAAGGCAGACACCTGGGGAAGCGCAGAGGATAAGGATAACTCTGGGAGGAGAAGCTGTTCTGTGTCTCTGATTATGGCGCCAGCACCCTGCAGGAGCAGCCAGACAGGTGCTGGAAGCAGACATGTCCTGCCCTTTTCTGCTGTCACATGGACACGGGACAGACTTGTTGCCACAGGTCCACCAGGCTTGATCCAGGAACAATGGAGGGCCATGCATTGCTAGGGAATGGCCTCCAGCAAGAGCAAAGCAGGATCTTGTAGCAGCAAAGCCTGAGCTTGTGAACCGGGCCATCTCCTCAGCAGACACCAAAGTGCTTCCCTCCACCCCTGAATGTCCGCCACAACTCCCTGCTTTTGTTCAGCGCCTGCTGCTTCTTCCTTTGTTCCAAGCAAGTCCAGGATTTAGTTTTGAAGCTCACGCACGTGTCTTTAAGGTGCCTGCATGGAGGAGAGGGGCGGCAGCTGCAGCACAGGGCTCGTGTGCCATCAGAGTCTCTGTCTCACGATGGCACCAATGCCGCTGCCTTGGGACGCCTGACTGTGGAAGGTGGGCGTGCCCTCAAGCACGGCCATTGAAGTCAGTCAGGGGCACAGGCTGCAGCTGAAGCTGCCAAGCGTTGCTGTGCGGCTGGCGAGTCGAGAGAAAGCCATTGTGGCCAATTCTGCTGAAGCCTTTTGCCAAACCACGTGCAATTGTGCCCACAGTATCCCCCCTTTGGCATGCCGGCTGGTGCGGATGCCTTGTTGAGCAGGTGCCGGCGCTCGGGGTCCCGCTGTTCCTGTGCACACTCTGGTGCCGTTTCTGTGGCGTCCAGAGCCGCTTCGGCAGCAGCGACTCGGCAGCCCTGCTCCAGGGGACAGCGCCGCCCTCCCCATGGTGGCAGCAGCTCTGCAGGCCCAGAGCTCCGTGTCAGGGGGGCCTCAGTCACAGCACCGTGGCCTGGGCAGCCGCGGGGGCCCGGGCTGGCCGCCAGCCCTGCCTCTGCCCCCTGCCCTGGCAGCACCCAGGGGCCGCGCCCCAGCAGGGCCCCCCTTGCCCTCCTTGTCCCCAGCCAGCGCAGCCTGAGCACCTCGGGGGTTTCCCCACCCTCCTGGTGGGGCGGTGTCCCGGCCTCGAGGGCTTCTGCCGCAGGCCTGAGAGACTCTCTGGGGAAGCGCCAGAGCAGCCAGGTGGCAGGAACAAGGCGGCTGTCTGGGGGCTGCTTACGGCCTCTGACACCCAATTCCTCAGGCCCCCCCACCGCCCCAGCCCCTCAGGGGCCTCCTGTCCCCTTGTAGCCTCCTGCCACCCACTCCCTCGCACATCCCCCTCGTGCCTTCCCACTGCCTTGTCCCGTCAGGGCCTCCGCAGCACCTCATCCCTTCACGGCCTCCCACCTCCCCGGCCCCTCAGGGTCTCCCCCAACCTGCCCGGCAGCGACGCAGCCCCGACGGAGCTCCAGGGGAGGCCCATCAAGAGGCACCTCGGAGCCCTCAGCAATCCAGCCAGCAACCCAGGGGCAGGAGGACACGGATGGCGGTTCCTGGCTGGGAGAGGGCTTGTGGCCATCTCCAGGCACCAGTCTCGCAGGGATCCCCGCAGCTCCGGCCCCTGCCCACCCGCTCTGTCGGCAGCGTTAAGGCTTCTGCAGAACCACCAAAGGCCAAGGGGCCTCTGGCCATTTTCCCTTCCACACTGCACGCCTGGGCAACCTGCTGAGCACAAGCACCCTTTTTCCCCTCTTCCCCTATGCCCTGCGCACCCTGGGCAGCAAAAGAAAGCTCCCGGGAGTCCGTGTATTATAACACGTTCTATATTTACATCCTAAAGAAAAACAAAAAGGCGGCAAGAACAATCTTAAAGAAAAGAAAAATCCCCGCTGGCTCAGGTGGCCCCAGCAGACAGAGCCTCCCAGATCAGCTCTCCGCAGAGCTCCTCCAGCAGCACAGCCAGCCACGGCCCCACAGACAAGGCCGTTTCCTGCATGCCCTGCGGAACTGATCTTGCAGCTTCTTGAAAATGCAGTACGGAGCTCTCTCCACTGCCCTGAGGACGTACAGTGTTTGAACAGCCAGGCTTCTGATGGCAGGGCTGTCGTCATCTGCCATGTCTTCAAGGGCTGGAAGAGAGAGGAACAGAGCCACGGTCAGAGCCCAGATCCGCGGGGACCCGAGGAGAGCCCCCTGCCAGGGCCATCCCAGCCCGCTCTTGCCATGGCCAGGAGGGAGCAGGGACCAACGGGATCAGCCCGAAGGTGCTGGCCACGAATCCCCCGCGTGCCCCTGAAATCTCTGTGTGCTCTGCCCACGCCACCCGTCGTCCGCACGGGGAGCAGAGCCCTCCGCGGCCGGGGCAGGCCTTGCAGCTCCCCCCGACAGCCCCCGCTGCCACCCCGCTGCCCTCACTCACCCTCGCAGACGAGCCGGAGCTCTTCCTTCTGCCCCCTCAGGTGCCGCGCGGCGATCCCTGAGAACACAGAGCCTGTCACGGCCCCCCGCGGCACAGCTCCCTCACAGCGGCGCTGCCAGCCCTGTGGCCACAGGCTCTCCTCCCCCGCCAGGGCTCAGCCCGGGCCCTTGCCGCATCCTGACGCCCGAGGGCACGGCTGCGACAGGGCGGCAGCAGCCCCGAGGGCAGGCGGGGCTCCACAGCGCCGGGCCGGATCCCGCTGCCCTCGGGGCCAGCAGCCGGGGCTGGGGCCGAGCTGCGGCGGGGCGGGGAGGGACCCCGGGCTCGTGGCTCACCGATGAACCTGACGGCCGCCTCTCGCAGGGGCTCCTGTGGGCTGTCCAGGTACGACAGGGCCTGGCGCAGGTGCTCGGCCGCTCGGCTCCTGTCCTCTGCCAGCTGGAGAGGGCGCCCGGAGGGCGCCGTTGGCGCAGGCAGGCTCAGCCCCTTGGCCGGGCGCTCCCTGCGCCCGGCCCTGGCCTCCCTCCCCTGCCCGCACAGCCCTGAGACCCGGCCAGCAGCCGCTGGCGCCGGGCTCTGGAGGGGGCCGAGGGCCGGCTGCTGCCCCGGGAGCCGCGGTGCCGCCCCGCCCCACGGCCCAGCGGGGCCGGGGCTCCGTCGGCACCCGGCTCGGGGCCGCAGGAGCCTGGAGAAGAGCCCGCGCGGCCCAGGGAAGGGAGCAGCGTGCGGGGCGCAGGCTGGCGCCCCCGGGTGCAGCGCTTGGCAGGGGCACAGCTGCCAACCCCACACACACTGGGCACCGGGGGCAGGGGGCTTCTGCAGGCTGCGGCTGGGGCCTCCAGGCCCTCCTTACCAGGCCCTCGCCGAACCTCCACGTCTGATCCACCTGCAGCATCTGTTCGAGATCCCTCCTCTTCAGGAATCTGGCTGAAGAATGCAGCGTTTCCCGGGAGGCCTGGAGAGCAGCAGAGACCGGGAGATGGCACCACAGCCCAGGGCACAGGACCCACGTCCCTGTACCAAGGCCAGGAGGAGGCTGCAGCCCTCGAGGCGCCAGAGCAGGAGGCAGCCGAGCCCCCTCCCAGGGGGACACCAGCAGCCCACGAGTCCTCACCTCAACCACACGCTGGTTCTCGTCATGGCAGTGGAAGGAGAGTGGGAGCAGGCTCTGGTGCACGAGTGACTTCAGAGCCTTCTGTCCCTCTTCCGTTAATAACTCCATCATCTCTCGGAAGACAAACATGGAGCACAGCTGCACCTGGCTATCGTCCTGTGTGAAAGGAAGAAAAAAAGACCTCAGCATCGGCTGCTTCAGACCCACCTGGCCACAGGCCTGAAAATCCACAGGGCCTTACATTGTCAAAGAGCGGCAGGAGCGCCTCAGCCAGCTGCAGGGCGATGGGGCTGGCTATCGAGCGTGCATTATACAGGAACAAGGAGCTGAGTAGAACGATGGTCATCCTAACCACATCGCCGTCATTTTCCTGCAGGAGCTCCACGAGGCTTTCAGCCAGGCTCCACGTTCTTTTAGCCTGTGCGGAACACAAGTCTGTGAAACCCCCACCCTGCTGCTGCAAGGCCCAGAGGCCAAAGCACTCGGGTGGCTGAACGGGAGGCAGGAGAGCTGGGAGCAGTTGCCTCAGCGCCCGAAGCCCAGCCAAGCCCGAGCGACTGCGTTGCCCGGCCCCACGCTGCCGGCACAGCTTCAGCCGCTGTCCCCTTCTCACCATCGAGGGATCCTCGCTGAGCACCACGAGGCCTCGGAGTGCCAAGCGACGCCTCTCCCTGCACTCGCTCTGCAGGTTCTTTGACATGATCTCCAGGACGCTGTCTCCACATTCACTCAAGTCCAGGCACTCCAGGATCTGAAAGGCACGAGGCAGTGGCAGGGGACCCGGCCAGCAGGAGCCCGGAAGCGCACAGGGCTGGGCCCAGGCAGCAGCACAGGGCACGGGCACCGTCCCAGGCAGCTGCGGCTACGAGAGGGCAGAGAGCTGGGAGGCAGCTCAGCGAGGCAGCGCTGGCCTTCAGGCTCACCTCCACAAGGAACGCCATGGCGGCGAAATCCCAGTATGGCATCTCTTTGCTGAGCAGCTCGAGCAGGTAAAATGCAATCCCGGAACACAAGGGTATGGACGCACGGCGAATTTCTCTGACAGGAGGAAAAAGGAACCAGGACCCTGAGCCAGCGGGGGCAAACCTCTGCCAGGACTGACTCACAGAGGTCTGGTCTTTCCCCACCACCCTGCAAGGGGACCCGGGCCCTTTGGGAGGCGGCTCCTTGTGGGCACTCTCCTCTCCCAGCCCTTTCCAGTCTCCTTGGCCGTCCCTTGGTGACAAGGCCCTCTGGCTCACGACCACGGGGACCGTGTGGGGCACCCCGGGCACAGGGCACAAATGCCGGGGGTAGGTGGGGAGAAAGGGGGTCTCACCTGGCCAGCAGACCCACGGCATAGTGGTGGGTGTCAACACAGAGCAGTGTGTCCCAGCCACGCTTGCGTTCAATTGCCATCACCACATCCTCACACTGGAGCAGGCAGAGCAGGGCCTTCAGGGTCCGCACTGCAAACCTGTGTGCAGAGCAAATCCCAGGTCACGCTGGGAGCGCTGGCTCCTGCCCTGGGGACGTGGCAGGGACAGGAGGACTGGGATGGAGCACCTGTTGGGGTTGGTTGCAAGGCCGTGTTGCTCCTGGCATCCCTTCCAGAAGGTATCGACCTCCTCTGGCATATCTAACGTGCTGAAGAACACTTGGAAGAGCAGATGCACAAAGAGGCGGGGGAAATACACCGTCACTACTTGTGGCCAGCAGGGCACCTGGAGGATCTCCCACATCACCACAGTTGCCTGCAAAGGACAAAGCACCCCGAGACAGCGCTCAGTGCCGAGGTGTCCGTGTGGCAGGGCCCGAGCGTGGGAGGGAGAGGCCAGGGGAGACGCAGGGGGAGCACCGGGCCTGGTGCCCCTGAACCTGCCCTTAGGCCAGGTTTCAGCCCAGCGCCTGAGGCAGGGAGATGCAGTGGGGGAAGGAGGACGGAGAGCTGCCGGAGAGGTGACCTTGGGGTGAGCAAAGGCCAGTTCCAGAAACTCACAGCCAGGGCAAAGACATCCGTGTCGTCCCCATCTGAGGTGCACGTGCTGTGCTCTGGCCAGTTCCCCAGCACATTGAGGAGTATCAGCAGCACGGGCTCCGCAGTCCTGCCTGAGGACATGATCGTCCTCCACATGGTCGTAGCAGCTCTGTGGAGTCAGAGCCCTGTCTCAGGGGAGTGTTGGACACAGCACTGTGGCTTGGGCAGCAGCGGGAACCTGAGCTGGCTGCCAGCTCTGCCTCTGCCCGCTGCCCCTCACCGGCAGCACCCAGGCAGCCCAGCCCTGTGGGGACTGGCCCCCGAGGGGCAGGGAGGGAGCATGGCAGCAGGCTCGGGGGCTGACATGCCAGGGCTGGGAAAGGGAGGAGAGCCAGAGGGCCCTGGAATTCTCTGTTTGTCAGACACCTGGGACAGGCTGTACAGGGTGATGAGCTGGTGAGCCCTGATCCTTCTGGGCAGGTGGGCCCCATACCTGTCACACGATGGGGCCACACGCAGGAGAGTCACCACTACATCAGCGGGGTGTGCCTCGGTCAGATCCAGAAGGGTCCTGTCCAGATTGTGCTCACCAGACTCGTTTGACGTGAGCCGTCGGTGGATGTACCTCACCATGGCGGGCACCTGCAGAAGGCACGGGGAGACTTGGAAAGCTGCCAGAGGGAGTAATGTCCCCAGCTTCCCCAGAGAAATGCTTCCCTTCCCACCACACTGCGATGGCCTCAAAGGCTTACAGTGACCAGCAGGTGTGGCTTGGGAGGCCAAGTGATTCCTGGGAGGATTGAACCCTGGCCGCAGGCTGCTTATTTGCTTTGGACTGGAAATACCCTTCTCCAAAAGCAAATCCAGCATGACAGCACTGGTGTCCATGTTGTCGACATCACAGTTTTCCATGGACCCCTGTGCCCGTGACGCTGGTCTGTTCCTGCCAAATGCGCTTGATGAATTTGCAAGTCCGGCAGGAGAACAAAGGACAGGCAAGAGAGGGATGTTCCATGGAGTGCTCCAAGCACGGTGCTCGGCTGAGCAGTGACAACAGGCCCAGCCCAGGTGGGGACGGCTGCAGGTACCTGCGCTGTTCTGTGGAAGAGGCCACGGGTGGGTTCTTGCTCTTGTGTCCGGTCCGTGGCTGCACCTGGCAAAGAGCGAGCGCAGCCAGAGCTGAGGGGCTGCGGGAGAGGCCGGGGAGCACAGCCCAGCCCTGCGCTGCCCAGGCAGGGACAGCCCCGGGATGCCCCAGGGGATGGAGCACGGCTGCTGCGAGGGGGTGTGCCCCGGCCTCTCCTCCCTCCTGTCCATGGGCATGTCCCCAGGGGATGGGATGGGATGGGATGGGATGGGATGGGATGGGATGGGATGGGATGGGATGGGATGGGATGGGATGGGATGGGATGGGATGGGATGGGGTGGGATGGGGCCAAGCTGGCTGCAGGCACCAGCCCTGTGGCCCCAGCTCTGCTACTCACCCTCCTGCAGCGGCTGGAACTGCTCCATCTCCTCAGGCTGCTGTGCTGGAGCAGCTCCAGGGCCTTCTTCCTCCTCTTTCACCCAGGCCAGCTTGGGCACGCGTGGGGGTCTCTGCTCCATGTCAGTGACTGGATTTATGGCTACTTGCAGGAGAGGTGCCTTGGAAAAGCGCCGGGGCAGCGAGTGCCACGGTCTGCCCTCAAGGGCACCTGCAGAAGAGAAGCCTCGGGAAGGCCAAAGGTCACCAAGTCCTGTGGCCAGGCCTCGAGGACCCAGCTCTGCTACTCACCCTCCCACAGCGGCTGGAACTGCTCCATCTCCTCAGGCTGCTGTGCTGGAGCAGCTCCAGGGCCTTCTTCCTCCTCTTTCACCCAGGCCAGCTTGGGCACGCGTGGGGGTCTCTGCTCCATGTCCGTGACTGGATTTATGGCTACTTGCAGGAGAGGTGCCTTGGAAAAGCGCCGGGGCAGCGAGTGCCACGGTCTGCCCTCAAGGGCACCTGCAGAAGAGAAGCCTCGGGAAGGCCAAAGGTCACCAAGTCCTGTGGCCAGGCCTCGAGGACCCAGCTCTGCTACTCACCCTCCCACAGCGGCTGGAACTGCTCCATCTCCTCAGGCTGCTGTGCTGGAGCAGCTCCAGGGCCTTCTTCCTCCTCCTTCACCCAGGCCAGCTTGGGCACGCGTGGGGGTCTCTGCTCCATGTCAGTGACTGGATTTATGGCTACTTGCAGGAGAGATGCCCTGGAAAAGCTCCGGGGCAGCGAGTGCCACGGTCTGCCCTCAAGGGCACCTGCAGAAGAGAAGCCTCGAGAAGGCCAAAGGTCACCAAGTCCTGTGGCCAGGCCTCGAGGTCACCTGCAGGAGTAACGCCTCAGAAAAGCTCCGGGTCAACAAGGAACGAGTGCGCTGTGCGGGGGCTCCTCACAGCACCACTCTGTCCCGTCCTGTCCCGTCGCGTGCACCGAGCACTGTGGCGTGGCTGCGTCACCGCCAACACCTATGTCACCACGTGTCACAAAGGGCCCTGGAACAGCCCGTCCCGTTCCATCCCACGGTGACCATGCTGCACCGTGTCACAAAGGGCCCTTGCACACACTGCCACCTGCCCTGGGGCCGCCCCCAGCCCACCCAAAGTGGCCCAGGTTAGAAGGAATCCCTTGTCCCAAGTGTCTAAGACAGCCCGACGGGATCTTTAGGAACAGCTCAAACCATAAGCAAACGCTGCCCTGCTCTGCGGGCTCAGGGCAGCAGAAGGAGCCCCCAAGGCTGCCGACGCAGCTGCAGCGGGAAGGGCACGGGGCCTTCCACAGAAGCTGGCACGGCCTCCTTGGGACACGTGCCAGCCCGTGGCCATCCTAAACCCAGGGCTGTGACACAGACGAGGAAGGTGTGGGCCAGGGCACGAATGCTGCTCTGACCCCTGGGGCCCGGGGAGCACTGAAATCAGCAGGTGTGGCAGAGTCCCGGCCGAAGCAGACCTGCCAGCCCCCCGAGCCCTGGCCGCGCTGGTGCCCGTCTCCTGCCCCAGAGACCTGTGCCCCGGGGGGGGCTTCTCTGCCAGAGGGCAGCCAAAGCCAACGTGCACTGGGGGCTGTGCTCCTTCCTACAGGGGCTGTTGGCAAGAGCACCTGGAGCACCTGGAGCACCTGGTGGCAATGCTTGGTGTCTGTCAGATGATGTTGCTCCTTCCTGGAACAAATTTTTTCATGGAAGGCATTGGCGGTAGCACCAGAACACCAACAGCTGCTGAGTTTCACAGGACAAAGAGACTCTACAGAGACACTGTCATGTTTCCTTGTGCTTTTCTGTCTGTCTTTCTTGCACTTTGGAAAGAAAAAGAATTGGCCCAGCCTCTGATATTCAACGCTCCAGTTGCTGCGTGTCTGGCTGTGGCAGCTCACGTCTAAACACAGCTGGGTGCCTGCTGAGCACGGCAGCGGACGGCCACAAACAGGGAGGTCCCCAGGGAACATCAAGGCAGACACCTGGGGAAGCGCAGAGGATAAGGATAACTCTGGGAGGAGAAGCTGTTCTGTGTCTCTGATTATGGCGCCAGCACCCTGCAGGAGCAGCCAGACAGGTGCTGGAAGCAGACATGTCCTGCCCTTTTCTGCTGTCACATGGACACGGGACAGACTTGTTGCCACAGGTCCACCAGGCTTGATCCAGGAACAATGGAGGGCCATGCATTGCTAGGGAATGGCCTCCAGCAAGAGCAAAGCAGGATCTTGTAGCAGCAAAGCCTGAGCTTGTGAACCGGGCCATCTCCTCAGCAGACACCAAAGTGCTTCCCTCCACCCCTGAATGTCCGCCACAACTCCCTGCTTTTGTTCAGCGCCTGCTGCTTCTTCCTTTGTTCCAAGCAAGTCCAGGATTTAGTTTTGAAGCTCACGCACGTGTCTTTAAGGTGCCTGCATGGAGGAGAGGGGCGGCAGCTGCAGCACAGGGCTCGTGTGCCATCAGAGTCTCTGTCTCACGATGGCACCAATGCCGCTGCCTTGGGACGCCTGACTGTGGAAGGTGGGCGTGCCCTCAAGCACGGCCATTGAAGTCAGTCAGGGGCACAGGCTGCAGCTGAAGCTGCCAAGCGTTGCTGTGCGGCTGGCGAGTCGAGAGAAAGCCATTGTGGCCAATTCTGCTGAAGCCTTTTGCCAAACCACGTGCAATTGTGCCCACAGTATCCCCCCCTTTGGCATGCCGGCTGGTGCGGATGCCTTGTTGAGCAGGTGCCGGCGCTCGGGGTCCCGCTGTTCCTGTGCACACTCTGGTGCCGTTTCTGTGGCGTCCAGAGCCGCTTCGGCAGCAGCGACTCGGCAGCCCTGCTCCAGGGGACAGCGCCGCCCTCCCCATGGTGGCAGCAGCTCTGCAGGCCCAGAGCTCCGTGTCAGGGGGGCCTCAGTCACAGCACCGTGGCCTGGGCAGCCGCGGGGGCCCGGGCTGGCCGCCAGCCCTGCCTCTGCCCCCTGCCCTGGCAGCACCCAGGGGCCGCGCCCCAGCAGGGCCCCCCTTGCCCTCCTTGTCCCCAGCCAGCGCAGCCTGAGCACCTCGGGGGTTTCCCCACCCTCCTGGTGGGGCGGTGTCCCGGCCTCGAGGGCTTCTGCCGCAGGCCTGAGAGACTCTCTGGGGAAGCGCCAGAGCAGCCAGGTGGCAGGAACAAGGCGGCTGTCTGGGGGCTGCTTACGGCCTCTGACACCCAATTCCTCAGGCCCCCCCCACCGCCCCAGCCCCTCAGGGGCCTCCTGTCCCCTTGTAGCCTCCTGCCACCCACTCCCTCGCACATCCCCCTCGTGCCTTCCCACTGCCTTGTCCCGTCAGGGCCTCCGCAGCACCTCATCCCTTCACGGCCTCCCACCTCCCCGGCCCCTCAGGGTCTCCCCCAACCTGCCCGGCAGCGACGCAGCCCCGACGGAGCTCCAGGGGAGGCCCATCAAGAGGCACCTCGGAGCCCTCAGCAATCCAGCCAGCAACCCAGGGGCAGGAGGACACGGATGGCGGTTCCTGGCTGGGAGAGGGCTTGTGGCCATCTCCAGGCACCAGTCTCGCAGGGATCCCCGCAGCTCCGGCCCCTGCCCACCCGCTCTGTCGGCAGCGTTAAGGCTTCTGCAGAACCACCAAAGGCCAAGGGGCCTCTGGCCATTTTCCCTTCCACACTGCACGCCTGGGCAACCTGCTGAGCACAAGCACCCTTTTTCCCCTCTTCCCCTATGCCCTGCAGACCCTGGGCAGCAAAAGAAAGCTCCCGGGAGTCCGTGTATTATAACACGTTCTATATTTACATCCTAAAGAAAAACAAAAAGGCGGCAAGAACAATCTTAAAGAAAAGAAAAATCCCCGCTGGCTCAGGTGGCCCCAGCAGACAGAGCCTCCCAGATCAGCTCTCCGCAGAGCTCCTCCAGCAGCACAGCCAGCCACGGCCCCACAGACAAGGCCGTTTCCTGCATGCCCTGCGGAACTGATCTTGCAGCTTCTTGAAAATGCAGTACGGAGCTCTCTCCACTGCCCTGAGGACGTACAGTGTTTGAACAGCCAGGCTTCTGATGGCAGGGCTGTCGTCATCTGCCATGTCTTCAAGGGCTGGAAGAGAGAGGAACAGAGCCACGGTCAGAGCCCAGATCCGCGGGGACCCGAGGAGAGCCCCCTGCCAGGGCCATCCCAGCCCGCTCTTGCCATGGCCAGGAGGGAGCAGGGACCAACGGGATCAGCCCGAAGGTGCTGGCCACGAATCCCCCGCGTGCCCCTGAAATCTCTGTGTGCTCTGCCCACGCCACCCGTCGTCCGCACGGGGAGCAGAGCCCTCCGCGGCCGGGGCAGGCCTTGCAGCTCCCCCCGACAGCCCCCGCTGCCACCCCGCTGCCCTCACTCACCCTCGCAGACGAGCCGGAGCTCTTCCTTCTGCCCCCTCAGGTGCCGCGCGGCGATCCCTGAGAACACAGAGCCTGTCACGGCCCCCCGCGGCACAGCTCCCTCACAGCGGCGCTGCCAGCCCTGTGGCCACAGGCTCTCCTCCCCCGCCAGGGCTCAGCCCGGGCCCTTGCCGCATCCTGACGCCCGAGGGCACGGCTGCGACAGGGCGGCAGCAGCCCCGAGGGCAGGCGGGGCTCCACAGCGCCGGGCCGGATCCCGCTGCCCTCGGGGCCAGCAGCCGGGGCTGGGGCCGAGCTGCGGCGGGGCGGGGAGGGACCCCGGGCTCGTGGCTCACCGATGAACCTGACGGCCGCCTCTCGCAGGGGCTCCTGTGGGCTGTCCAGGTACGACAGGGCCTGGCGCAGGTGCTCGGCCGCTCGGCTCCTGTCCTCTGCCAGCTGGAGAGGGCGCCCGGAGGGCGCCGTTGGCGCAGGCAGGCTCAGCCCCTTGGCCGGGCGCTCCCTGCGCCCGGCCCTGGCCTCCCTCCCCTGCCCGCACAGCCCTGAGACCCGGCCAGCAGCCGCTGGCGCCGGGCTCTGGAGGGGGCCGAGGGCCGGCTGCTGCCCCGGGAGCCGCGGTGCCGCCCCGCCCCACGGCCCAGCGGGGCCGGGGCTCCGTCGGCACCCGGCTCGGGGCCGCAGGAGCCTGGAGAAGAGCCCGCGCGGCCCAGGGAAGGGAGCAGCGTGCGGGGCGCAGGCTGGCGCCCCCGGGTGCAGCGCTTGGCAGGGGCACAGCTGCCAACCCCACACACACTGGGCACCGGGGGCAGGGGGCTTCTGCAGGCTGCGGCTGGGGCCTCCAGGCCCTCCTTACCAGGCCCTCGCCGAACCTCCACGTCTGATCCACCTGCAGCATCTGTTCGAGATCCCTCCTCTTCAGGAATCTGGCTGAAGAATGCAGCGTTTCCCGGGAGGCCTGGAGAGCAGCAGAGACCGGGAGATGGCACCACAGCCCAGGGCACAGGACCCACGTCCCTGTACCAAGGCCAGGAGGAGGCTGCAGCCCTCGAGGCGCCAGAGCAGGAGGCAGCCGAGCCCCCTCCCAGGGGGACACCAGCAGCCCACGAGTCCTCACCTCAACCACACGCTGGTTCTCGTCATGGCAGTGGAAGGAGAGTGGGAGCAGGCTCTGGTGCACGAGTGACTTCAGAGCCTTCTGTCCCTCTTCCGTTAATAACTCCATCATCTCTCGGAAGACAAACATGGAGCACAGCTGCACCTGGCTATCGTCCTGTGTGAAAGGAAGAAAAAAAGACCTCAGCATCGGCTGCTTCAGACCCACCTGGCCACAGGCCTGAAAATCCACAGGGCCTTACATTGTCAAAGAGCGGCAGGAGCGCCTCAGCCAGCTGCAGGGCGATGGGGCTGGCTATCGAGCGTGCATTATACAGGAACAAGGAGCTGAGTAGAACGATGGTCATCCTAACCACATCGCCGTCATTTTCCTGCAGGAGCTCCACGAGGCTTTCAGCCAGGCTCCACGTTCTTTTAGCCTGTGCGGAACACAAGTCTGTGAAACCCCCACCCTGCTGCTGCAAGGCCCAGAGGCCAAAGCACTCGGGTGGCTGAACGGGAGGCAGGAGAGCTGGGAGCAGTTGCCTCAGCGCCCGAAGCCCAGCCAAGCCCGAGCGACTGCGTTGCCCGGCCCCACGCTGCCGGCACAGCTTCAGCCGCTGTCCCCTTCTCACCATCGAGGGATCCTCGCTGAGCACCACGAGGCCTCGGAGTGCCAAGCGACGCCTCTCCCTGCACTCGCTCTGCAGGTTCTTTGACATGATCTCCAGGACGCTGTCTCCACATTCACTCAAGTCCAGGCACTCCAGGATCTGAAAGGCACGAGGCAGTGGCAGGGGACCCGGCCAGCAGGAGCCCGGAACCGCACAGGGCTGGGCCCAGGCAGCAGCACAGGGCACGGGCACCGTCCCAGGCAGCTGCGGCTACGAGAGGGCAGAGAGCTGGGAGGCAGCTCAGCGAGGCAGCGCTGGCCTTCAGGCTCACCTCCACAAGGAACGCCATGGCGGCGAAATCCCAGTATGGCATCTCTTTGCTGAGCAGCTCGAGCAGGTAAAATGCAATCCCGGAACACAAGGGTATGGACGCACGGCGAATTTCTCTGACAGGAGGAAAAAGGAACCAGGACCCTGAGCCAGCGGGGGCAAACCTCTGCCAGGACTGACTCACAGAGGTCTGGTCTTTCCCCACCACCCTGCAAGGGGACCCGGGCCCTTTGGGAGGCGGCTCCTTGTGGGCACTCTCCTCTCCCAGCCCTTTCCAGTCTCCTTGGCCGTCCCTTGGTGACAAGGCCCTCTGGCTCACGACCACGGGGACCGTGTGGGGCACCCCGGGCACAGGGCACAAATGCCGGGGGTAGGTGGGGAGAAAGGGGGTCTCACCTGGCCAGCAGACCCACGGCATAGTGGTGGGTGTCAACACAGAGCAGTGTGTCCCAGCCACGCTTGCGTTCAATTGCCATCACCACATCCTCACACTGGAGCAGGCAGAGCAGGGCCTTCAGGGTCCGCACTGCAAACCTGTGTGCAGAGCAAATCCCAGGTCACGCTGGGAGCGCTGGCTCCTGCCCTGGGGACGTGGCAGGGACAGGAGGACTGGGATGGAGCACCTGTTGGGGTTGGTTGCAAGGCCGTGTTGCTCCTGGCATCCCTTCCAGAAGGTATCGACCTCCTCTGGCATATCTAACGTGCTGAAGAACACTTGGAAGAGCAGATGCACAAAGAGGCGGGGGAAATACACCGTCACTACTTGTGGCCAGCAGGGCACCTGGAGGATCTCCCACATCACCACAGTTGCCTGCAAAGGACAAAGCACCCCGAGACAGCGCTCAGTGCCGAGGTGTCCGTGTGGCAGGGCCCGAGCGTGGGAGGGAGAGGCCAGGGGAGACGCAGGGGGAGCACCGGGCCTGGTGCCCCTGAACCTGCCCTTAGGCCAGGTTTCAGCCCAGCGCCTGAGGCAGGGAGATGCAGTGGGGGAAGGAGGACGGAGAGCTGCCGGAGAGGTGACCTTGGGGTGAGCAAAGGCCAGTTCCAGAAACTCACAGCCAGGGCAAAGACATCCGTGTCGTCCCCATCTGAGGTGCACGTGCTGTGCTCTGGCCAGTTCCCCAGCACATTGAGGAGTATCAGCAGCACGGGCTCCGCAGTCCTGCTTGAGGACATGATCGTCCTCCACATGGTCGTAGCAGCTCTGTGGAGTCAGAGCCCTGTCTCAGGGGAGTGTTGGACACAGCACTGTGGCTTGGGCAGCAGCGGGAACCTGAGCTGGCTGCCAGCTCTGCCTCTGCCCGCTGCCCCTCACCGGCAGCACCCAGGCAGCCCAGCCCTGTGGGGACTGGCCCCCGAGGGGCAGGGAGGGAGCATGGCAGCAGGCTCGGGGGCTGACATGCCAGGGCTGGGAAAGGGAGGAGAGCCAGAGGGCCCTGGAATTCTCTGTTTGTCAGACACCTGGGACAGGCTGTACAGGGTGATGAGCTGGTGAGCCCTGATCCTTCTGGGCAGGTGGGCCCCATACCTGTCACACGATGGGGCCACACGCAGGAGAGTCACCACTACATCAGCGGGGTGTGCCTCGGTCAGATCCAGAAGGGTCCTGTCCAGATTGTGCTCACCAGACTCGTTTGACGTGAGCCGTCGGTGGATGTACCTCACCATGGCGGGCACCTGCAGAAGGCACGGGGAGACTTGGAAAGCTGCCAGAGGGAGTAATGTCCCCAGCTTCCCCAGAGAAATGCTTCCCTTCCCACCACACTGCGATGGCCTCAAAGGCTTACAGTGACCAGCAGGTGTGGCTTGGGAGGCCAAGTGATTCCTGGGAGGATTGAACCCTGGCCGCAGGCTGCTTATTTGCTTTGGACTGGAAATACCCTTCTCCAAAAGCAAATCCAGCATGACAGCACTGGTGTCCATGTTGTCGACATCACAGTTTTCCATGGACCCCTGTGCCCGTGACGCTGGTCTGTTCCTGCCAAATGCGCTTGATGAATTTGCGAGTCCGGCAGGAGAACAAAGGACAGGCAAGAGAGGGATGTTCCATGGAGTGCTCCAAGCACGGTGCTCGGCTGAGCAGTGACAACAGGCCCAGCCCAGGTGGGGACGGCTGCAGGTACCTGCGCTGTTCTGTGGAAGAGGCCACGGGTGGGTTCTTGCTCTTGTGTCCGGTCCGTGGCTGCACCTGGCAAAGAGCGAGCGCAGCCAGAGCTGAGGGGCTGCGGGAGAGGCCGGGGAGCACAGCCCAGCCCTGCGCTGCCCAGGCAGGGACAGCCCCGGGATGCCCCGGGGATGGAGCACGGCTGCTGCGAGGGGGTGTGCCCCGGCCTCTCCTCCCTCCTGTCCATGGGCATGTCCCCAGGGGATGGGATGGGATGGGATGGGATGGGATGGGATGGGATGGGATGGGATGGGATGGGATGGGATGGGATGGGATGGGATGGGATGGGATGGGATGGGATGGGATGGGATGGGGTGGGATGGGGCCAAGCTGGCTGCAGGCACCAGCCCTGTGGCCCCAGCTCTGCTACTCACCCTCCTGCAGCGGCTGGAACTGCTCCATCTCCTCAGGCTGCTGTGCTGGAGCAGCTCCAGGGCCTTCTTCCTCCTCTTTCACCCAGGCCAGCTTGGGCACGCGTGGGGGTCTCTGCTCCATGTCAGTGACTGGATTTATGGCTACTTGCAGGAGAGGTGCCTTGGAAAAGCGCCGGGGCAGCGAGTGCCACGGTCTGCCCTCAAGGGCACCTGCAGAAGAGAAGCCTCGGGAAGGCCAAAGGTCACCAAGTCCTGTGGCCAGGCCTCGAGGACCCAGCTCTGCTACTCACCCTCCCACAGCGGCTGGAACTGCTCCATCTCCTCAGGCTGCTGTGCTGGAGCAGCTCCAGGGCCTTCTTCCTCCTCCTTC
The DNA here is from genome assembly GCA_014706295.1 of Lycocorax pyrrhopterus obiensis. NCBI lineage: Eukaryota > Metazoa > Chordata > Aves > Passeriformes > Paradisaeidae > Lycocorax > Lycocorax pyrrhopterus. The sequence continues at coordinate 38,631 of JACSVZ010000086.1, read as the reverse complement.
ACCCAGGCCAGCTTGGGCACGCGTGGGGGTCTCTGCTCCATGTCAGTGACTGGATTTATGGCTACTTGCAGGAGAGATGCCCTGGAAAAGCTCCGGGGCAGCGAGTGCCACGGTCTGCCCTCAAGGGCACCTGCAGAAGAGAAGCCTCGAGAAGGCCAAAGGTCACCAAGTCCTGTGGCCAGGCCTCGAGGTCACCTGCAGGAGTAACGCCTCAGAAAAGCTCCGGGTCAACAAGGAACGAGTGCGCTGTGCGGGGGCTCCTCACAGCACCACTCTGTCCCGTCCTGTCCCGTCGCGTGCACCGAGCACTGTGGCGTGGCTGCGTCACCGCCAACACCTATGTCACCACGTGTCACAAAGGGCCCTGGAACAGCCCGTCCCGTTCCATCCCACGGTGACCATGCTGCACCGTGTCACAAAGGGCCCTTGCACACACTGCCACCTGCCCTGGGGCCGCCCCCAGCCCACCCAAAGTGGCCCAGGTTAGAAGGAATCCCTTGTCCCAAGTGTCTAAGACAGCCCGACGGGATCTTTAGGAACAGCTCAAACCATAAGCAAACGCTGCCCTGCTCTGCGGGCTCAGGGCAGCAGAAGGAGCCCCCAAGGCTGCCGACGCAGCTGCAGCGGGAAGGGCACGGGGCCTTCCACAGAAGCTGGCACGGCCTCCTTGGGACACGTGCCAGCCCGTGGCCATCCTAAACCCAGGGCTGTGACACAGACGAGGAAGGTGTGGGCCAGGGCACGAATGCTGCTCTGACCCCTGGGGCCCGGGGAGCACTGAAATCAGCAGGTGTGGCAGAGTCCCGGCCGAAGCAGACCTGCCAGCCCCCCGAGCCCTGGCCGCGCTGGTGCCCGTCTCCTGCCCCAGAGACCTGTGCCCCGGGGGGGGCTTCTCTGCCAGAGGGCAGCCAAAGCCAACGTGCACTGGGGGCTGTGCTCCTTCCTACAGGGGCTGTTGGCAAGAGCACCTGGAGCACCTGGAGCACCTGGTGGCAATGCTTGGTGTCTGTCAGATGATGTTGCTCCTTCCTGGAACAAATTTTTTCATGGAAGGCATTGGCGGTAGCACCAGAACACCAACAGCTGCTGAGTTTCACAGGACAAAGAGACTCTACAGAGACACTGTCATGTTTCCTTGTGCTTTTCTGTCTGTCTTTCTTGCACTTTGGAAAGAAAAAGAATTGGCCCAGCCTCTGATATTCAACGCTCCAGTTGCTGCGTGTCTGGCTGTGGCAGCTCACGTCTAAACACAGCTGGGTGCCTGCTGAGCACGGCAGCGGACGGCCACAAACAGGGAGGTCCCCAGGGAACATCAAGGCAGACACCTGGGGAAGCGCAGAGGATAAGGATAACTCTGGGAGGAGAAGCTGTTCTGTGTCTCTGATTATGGCGCCAGCACCCTGCAGGAGCAGCCAGACAGGTGCTGGAAGCAGACATGTCCTGCCCTTTTCTGCTGTCACATGGACACGGGACAGACTTGTTGCCACAGGTCCACCAGGCTTGATCCAGGAACAACGGAGGGCCATGCATTGCTAGGGAATGGCCTCCAGCAAGAGCAAAGCAGGATCTTGTAGCAGCAAAGCCTGAGCTTGTGAACCGGGCCATCTCCTCAGCAGACACCAAAGTGCTTCCCTCCACCCCTGAATGTCCGCCACAACTCCCTGCTTTTGTTCAGCGCCTGCTGCTTCTTCCTTTGTTCCAAGCAAGTCCAGGATTTAGTTTTGAAGCTCACGCACGTGTCTTTAAGGTGCCTGCATGGAGGAGAGGGGCGGCGGCTGCAGCACAGGGCTCGTGTGCCATCAGAGTCTCTGTCTCACGATGGCACCAATGCCGCTGCCTTGGGACGCCTGACTGTGGAAGGTGGGCGTGCCCTCAAGCACGGCCATTGAAGTCAGTCAGGGGCACAGGCTGCAGCTGAAGCTGCCAAGCGTTGCTGTGCGGCTGGCGAGTCGAGAGAAAGCCATTGTGCCCAATTCTGCTGAAGCCTTTTGCCAAACCACGTGCAATTGTGCCCACAGTATCCCCCCCTTTGGCACGCCGGCTGGTGCGGATGCCTTGTTGAGCAGGTGCCGGCGCTCGGGGTCCCGCTGTTCCTGTGCACACTCTGGTGCCGTTTCTGTGGCGTCCAGAGCCGCTTCGGCAGCAGCGACTCGGCAGCCCTGCTCCAGGGGACAGCGCCGCCCTCCCCATGGTGGCAGCAGCTCTGCAGGCCCAGAGCTCCGTGTCAGGGGGGCCTCAGTCACAGCACCGTGGCCTGGGCAGCCGCGGGGGCCCGGGCTGGCCGCCAGCCCTGCCTCTGCCCCCTGCCCTGGCAGCACCCAGGGGCCGCGCCCCAGCAGGGCCCCCCTTGCCCTCCTTGTCCCCAGCCAGCGCAGCCTGAGCACCTCGGGGGTTTCCCCACCCTCCTGGTGGGGCACTGTCCCGGCCTCGAGGGCTTCTGCCGCAGGCCTGAGAGACTCTCTGGGGAAGCGCCAGAGCAGCCAGGTGGCAGGAACAAGGCGGCTGTCTGGGGGCTGCTTACGGCCTCTGACACCCAATTCCTCAGGCCCCCCCCACCGCCCCAGCCCCTCAGGGGCCTCCTGTCCCCTTGTAGCCTCCTGCCACCCACTCCCTCGCACATCCCCCTCGTGCCTTCCCACTGCCTCGTCCCGTCAGGGCCTCCGCAGCACCTCATCCCTTCACGGCCTCCCACCTCCCCGGCCCCTCAGGGTCTCCCCCAACCTGCCCGGCAGCGACGCAGCCCCGACGGAGCTCCAGGGGAGGCCCATCAAGAGGCACCTCGGAGCCCTCAGCAATCCAGCCAGCAACCCAGGGGCAGGAGGACACGGATGGCGGTTCCTGGCTGGGAGAGGGCTTGTGGCCATCTCCAGGCACCAGTCTCGCAGGGATCCCCGCAGCTCCGGCCCCTGCCCACCCGCTCTGTCGGCAGCGTTAAGGCTTCTGCAGAACCACCAAAGGCCAAGGGGCCTCTGGCCATTTTCCCTTCCACACTGCACGCCTGGGCAACCTGCTGAGCACAAGCACCCTTTTTCCCCTCTTCCCCTATGCCCTGCGCACCCTGGGCAGCAAAAGAAAGCTCCCGGGAGTCCGTGTATTATAACACGTTCTATATTTACATCCTAAAGAAAAACAAAAAGGCGGCAAGAACAATCTTAAAGAAAAGAAAAATCCCCGCTGGCTCAGGTGGCCCCAGCAGACAGAGCCTCCCAGATCAGCTCTCCGCAGAGCTCCTCCAGCAGCACAGCCAGCCACGGCCCCACAGACAAGGCCGTTTCCTGCATGCCCTGCGGAACTGATCTTGCAGCTTCTTGAAAATGCAGTACGGAGCTCTCTCCACTGCCCTGAGGACGTACAGTGTTTGAACAGCCAGGCTTCTGATGGCAGGGCTGTCGTCATCTGCCATGTCTTCAAGGGCTGGAAGAGAGAGGAACAGAGCCACGGTCAGAGCCCAGATCCGCGGGGACCCGAGCAGAGCCCCCTGCCAGGGCCATCCCAGCCCGCTCTTGCCATGGCCAGGAGGGAGCAGGGACCAACGGGATCAGCCCGAAGGTGCTGGCCACGAATCCCCCGCGTGCCCCTGAAATCTCTGTGTGCTCTGCCCACGCCACCCGTCGTCCGCACAGGGAGCAGAGCCCTCCGCGGCCGGGGCAGGCCTTGCAGCTCCCCCCGACAGCCCCCGCTGCCACCCCGCTGCCCTCACTCACCCTCGCAGACGAGCCGGAGCTCTTCCTTCTGCCCCCTCAGGTGCCGCGCGGCGATCCCTGAGAACACAGAGCCTGTCACGGCCCCCCGCGGCACAGCTCCCTCACAGCGGCGCTGCCAGCCCTGTGGCCACAGGCTCTCCTCCCCCGCCAGGGCTCAGCCCGGGCCCTTGCCGCATCCTGACGCCCGAGGGCACGGCTGCGACAGGGCGGCAGCAGCCCCGAGGGCAGGCGGGGCTCCACAGCGCCGGGCCGGATCCCGCTGCCCTCGGGGCCAGCAGCCGGGGCTGGGGCCGAGCTGCGGCGGGGCGGGGAGGGACCCCGGGCTCGTGGCTCACCGATGAACCTGACGGCCGCCTCTCGCAGGGGCTCCTGTGGGCTGTCCAGGTACGACAGGGCCTGGCGCAGGTGCTCGGCCGCTCGGCTCCTGTCCTCTGCCAGCTGGAGAGGGCGCCCGGAGGGCGCCGTTGGCGCAGGCAGGCTCAGCCCCTTGGCCGGGCGCTCCCTGCGCCCGGCCCTGGCCTCCCTCCCCTGCCCGCACAGCCCTGAGACCCGGCCAGCAGCCGCTGGCGCCGGGCTCTGGAGGGGGCCGAGGGCCGGCTGCTGCCCCGGGAGCCGCGGTGCCGCCCCGCCCCACGGCCCAGCGGGGCCGGGGCTCCGTCGGCACCCGGCTCGGGGCCGCAGGAGCCTGGAGAAGAGCCCGCGCGGCCCAGGGAAGGGAGCAGCGTGCGGGGCGCAGGCTGGCGCCCCCGGGTGCAGCGCTTGGCAGGGGCACAGCTGCCAACCCCACACACACTGGGCACCGGGGGCAGGGGGCTTCTGCAGGCTGCGGCTGGGGCCTCCAGGCCCTCCTTACCAGGCCCTCGCCGAACCTCCACGTCTGATCCACCTGCAGCATCTGTTCGAGATCCCTCCTCTTCAGGAATCTGGCTGAAGAATGCAGCGTTTCCCGGGAGGCCTGGAGAGCAGCAGAGACCGGGAGATGGCACCACAGCCCAGGGCACAGGACCCATGTCCCTGTACCAAGGCCAGGAGGAGGCTGCAGCCCTCGAGGCGCCAGAGCAGGAGGCAGCCGAGCCCCCTCCCAGGGGGACACCAGCAGCCCACGAGTCCTCACCTCAACCACACGCTGGTTCTCGTCATGGCAGTGGAAGGAGAGTGGGAGCAGGCTCTGGTGCACGAGTGACTTCAGAGCCTTCTGTCCCTCTTCCGTTAATAACTCCATCATCTCTCGGAAGACAAACATGGAGCACAGCTGCACTTGGCTATCATCCTGTGTGAAAGGAAGAAAAAAAGACCTCAGCATCGGCTGCTTCAGACCCACCTGGGCACAGTGTAAGGGTCGGTCCGAAGACCCTTCCCCGAGGACCCTTCATCTGCTTCACGATCATCTGCCGAAAGCGAGACGCTGAGCCTGGGCCTGGCCGAGGTGGAGAGCTAGCCAAACACAGCTGTGTTGGTCCTGCTGCCATCACAATAGGAACAGCACGGGACATGTCGGAGCCGGTGTACGTGCCTGAGTACAGTGGGCAAGGAGACGTGCCGACCCTGCTGTTACCAGACCAAGGACAATGCGAGACATGCTGTCTGCTACCTGTTCTGTGCCGTTAACCCGAAACAATGGGACTTGCTCCCCCACTTCTCGCCTAGCTGCCCCTCGCTTCGAAAAGGCTTGCCTCACCTGTTGGCCGGCTGCCACTCGCTTCCAAAAAGACTATTAAAGGACTCTCTGAGAAGACCCCAGTTGGGATCCCCCCACGGAAGACGACGGATCAAGAGGACTCCGTCTGGCCGTTGGTAGCTATAACCCCCCTTTCTCTCCCTCTATCCTTTGTTTCCTTACATCTCTCTCCCTCTCTATCGCAATTACACCGCGTTGGTACGCAATAAAATACACTGTGATGATTGAAATTTACACTTCTCCCCGTTGGTGTTTCTTTTGCACTCTGAGATTCTGGTAACGAACCATCACGACCCCCGCTCGTCTCGAGCGGATCGTGACACACAGGTCACAGGAAGGGCAATATGGGCGTACCAATCAACACCACTCACCCTTACTGCGAAAAATACCACACCTTTATTAACTGGCAACTAAGAACAGGAACCGAGTTAAACTCACGAACCCCAAAGGCAAGGCAGGGTCTGAACTCCGCATGCACCACACCTGCTGCTACCCCCTCGCTACTGCCGAAGGGTAGAGGACCAGGAGCTGTGCCCCTGACTCAGTTTTTATATTTAGTCTTTAATGTTCATTGGTGTGCTTTGGATCCTTCATGCCATTGGTCCATTTCTCTTGCCGCCATTGGTCCATTTCACGAGGCATTTGTCACCAATCATTTCTCGAGGGTCTCTCCCCATTGGCTCGTGCCACGTCCAATCTGCTTTTTCTTGGTGACATTATTTGGGTCTGTTAGAACAATCTAGAAATCTTCCTTTTCCCTACAGGATTAAGTTCAGCACTCGATGCTTACACGCTTGTGTTGCACCCGGTACACTGTCCGCAACTTAACAGAACAAAGTAATTAATACAAACAGCATCAACCACCCCAACTCCCACAATCAACACACTCCTTAACTTTACCCAGCCAACCACAGAACCCAATTAACTGTATCAAAAATCTAGAACTTGTTTATAACAATAACTTGTTTATAACAAAGGAGCTCAGATTTTCGCAAAAAGGTTTCTTTCTACTTACTCCTTGAACAATGAACAAAGGAGCACCAAGAGTTTTGCCAGTTCTGTCTTAGTTTTCCCAACTCTTTTCTAAGAGCCTGGGAAAATTGTATCTGGCAGCTGAGAATCTGTGGGATTGAGACTCTTGTCTATGATAATAGATCATGGGAATTAAGTGGCTCAATACCTTTGAGGCCCTGGACTTTTCATTCAGTCTTTGGCCTGGGGCTGGATTTTCCCTTTCTTTCAGTCTTTTTGTTTTAAAATTCCCCCTGAATCAGAAAATGCCATGACCTTGTTATAAACAAGCCAATCAATATTACGATTAAAGAGAATTTATTAATAATCAAAGTATAAAATTCGGAAAGAGCCATGAAGCAGAAGCAACGCCGAGCCAGGCGATCGGTGCTGGGTGAACTGAGTTCCGACCTCTATCGGTTCGAATCTCGCCTATTCACCGCTGAGGTTTCTCTGAGGTGTCTTTTTATACTTTTTTCCTTCTTAGTTGATTTTATCTTTTCAATACAACAATATAATTTTCCTGGTTTTTTCACCATGTCTGACAACAGTTCCTGAAATCAGTAGTCAATTTTTGCTGTTGGAATCAGTTTCTGGTGAAAGTATATTATTGTTGCATATACGTACATGGAACACACATCCTGGAACTGTATTTCTGTATATACACACACATCCTGGAGCTCTGCCAGACGAGGAAATCCCACGAAATGCTTATCTGTGGAATGCAATTGGAATGTACCTTGTCGGAGCTTATTCAGACAGAAATCCCTTGAACAGCAAAATTCTGGTGGTCACCTGCTTGTGCTTTTTCTCAGCCTCAGCAAAATGCTGTAATCTTTAAAACTTTAGCACGAATTATTTTGTATCATATACTACAATCCCTCCCCTTTTATATTAAAATATTAGTTTGTGCTTTTATGGTAAGTTTGATTAGGTTTGTTTATTACACAATTTTACTTTCATTTTTTTACATTTATACGACTTAACAATTATATTTCTATATTATTATGTAACTGAATAACCTTTCATATCTAAAGTTCTACAATGTTAAACAAGATACTGATTAAAACTTTAAACATTCTTTATGTCAGTTAAAATTCATTTTTGTGTTCGTCTCATGCTTGTTCTTCATACATTTTGTAATTTCTTTGCGAGTTGTGTACATTAATTTTTTCCTTGCTTATTTGAGCTTCAAACTTAGGTAAAACTTTAATAGCTTTACTCTTTTTATCTTCTTTTTTCAATTTCATTATCTTAGATACCTCAGGTGCTTGGCTAAGTTTTCCCATAGCTAATTCAGGGTCTATAGGCATTGTTGTTATTTGCATACTTTGGACCACAGAATGAATGGGACAGATGAAGCATGGTATTAAACAAGGTAAAAACAGTAACCCAGCCGTTGAACATAATATCAAAAATCCTACTTTTTTCCACTAAGCGCTTCCCCCAAACAATTGGTCTCACCAAGAGGCTTGGAGGATGGAATTTCATTTTTGAACTGGCACATGTGCCACCTTTTTGATTTTTGCAGCAAGATTTTTGATAGTTTCTCCATAGTCATCTATTTCTACACCGCATTCAGATTCATTGAATTTCCCACAGACCCCTCCTTCTTCGGCTAACAAGTAGTCCAAAGCTATCCGGTTTTGATATACGAATGCTCGCATTTGGGAATGCTGTTTTGCCAATAATTCGAGGGCATCAGAGATATGATTTGACACAACTTCTACTACAGCTTGGAGTCTTATTAGCTGATTTAGTAGGTAAATTGGGGTCCTATATCCCCAGCTTCCGTCTTGAGCCCAAGTTGCTGGGCCATAATATGCTATTATTCTTTTTGCTGGCCATTCGTCTTTTCTCCACTTTTGATTCCCTCCTGCTTTTGGAAATTCGAGGTTCAGTTTTCTCCTTTTCTGTTTAGGGTCTCATATAGGGATGCTCCTAATAGGTTACTCTCGGACCTTGGTAGCATAAAGAAGGAGGGTCTAATTATTCCTAATGTACAGGACCCTCTCCACCTGCGGGGTAGTTCGCTGTAAGCTTTCTCCCCGCAAATCTAATATATTCCATTTGGTGCTTTCCATGGTTCATTTACAGCCTCTGGTTTTTCCCAGTAATCTTTTAGGTCTTTCAAGGTTTGGTAAGGGTTAGCTCCAGGGCTTTTATGCCAACATAACCCAGTTTGGTCAATCCATTCACAGTCTGTTCCCTTAATCTGACTCCAATACCCGGCAGGGATTTCTGGTTGCCAAACCTTTGAGTTATTATTTGAGTGCACTGCTAGAGTGGACATACAGGGAGTATATCCTACTACTTCAGTGTATTTCTTTCTTTCTCTGCTGATACAGACTGTTCTAATTATTCGATTATCTAAAACTCACTCCTCAGGTCGTTTTAATGTTTTAGAAATTTGAGTGTGATTTCATTGTAGAAGTTGCTCTGGAGCTAGACTCTCACCTCTTCATGGCCATTTTTTGGCTGATTTAAGCCTTCCACAGATCTAACAATTGGATAATCTTAATTTTGTGGCCATTTCTTGCATTAGGTTTACAAAAAGATTCTTATTTGAGGGGGGTAAACCCCAATTGTTATACTGTTGTTTTAACTGGTCATATTGTTCACTTAATGTTTCTAATTTTTCTTGCTCTATTTTTCTTTTCTTTGCTTCTGACTTTTGTTTCTTTAATTCTTGAGCAATTTGTTTCATCTTAGTCTCTGGATCTACCCCTTTCTTATCTCTTGCAAAACAAAAAATTTTTTCATATCGTAAGCAAATTTGTTCATCATTATCGTAAAGATAATTAGATATTATGCCTACCTCTTTAGTAGTAAATCTCAGGTTATACTTTGTATTTTCTCCCACCCAATGTTTTCCCACCCACAGTGCACAATTTTAATTGGCTGCGATCATAGCATATTTTACTGGCTTGAGAATGTGCCTAAAATATTGTTTCCATATTCTTCCCAATCCATGCGGAATGATAACATTTGTCACAGGTGGGTATCACAGACTTAACCGCTTGTTTGTATAACACGAGTCATTACATTTTTATGTTTTTTTATGGACTGCGTCTTTAACCTCTCATCTTTAGGAATCGCTTTCGGGTCATAGCAGATTATTTTCTTGCCTGATTGACACATTTTGTATTGAGTGCCATTATGTATGCAGTTTCTCTTTTCATTGCTAATTTTGCAGTTATAGTGGGTCTTTATAGCTGCCGGTTCTGTTAGGGTGGTCTCAAAGTACTGCTCATGATTTTGGACTGGGCTCAGCTTCCCAATATTGAAGTGATTCTCAGGGAGCAGACTGGCCGTTCTATCCATTATTAGACTCAGGACCATCAGGATTTTCTACAGGCGTACTCCTCTGCCTCTGCCTGCGCCCACGGGGTTGCCACCCGTGGCGAGGGAGTCCATCTTCTCGGCAGCAGGAGTATTCTTCAGGAGAATTATAAATGGACCAAGCCGCCCACCTCCTCTTAAAAGGGCCCCACCTTGATAGTTTGACTGCCTCGGCACCACAAGGTACTTTGTTCAACCATCGGCACTCGATTGCTAGAGCTTGTGCCTTTGAGTCTAATTTACCTCTCACCCCCTTTTTGAACAAGTAATACCACTCTGGAGAGTCTAATTCTAATATGCCTGCATTAGTAGCGACTACTAAAGTATGGGAGGTTAAGGCATATTCTTCCTCCAAGCACCTTGTACACAGTTCTCTTGGTCTGTATCCCCTCTTACCATGTGTAACCCAAATTTTTTGACAGTAATTACACTTAAAGTGAACAAATGGATAACACTCGCATCCTGGTACTGAACAACTTATCTCTTTCAGTCATTTAGCATGTTGGTGCAGTTTTATCTTCAAGCTTCTTGGAGGAGAAGTCACTTTCTATTCAGGTGATCCTTCCTGACGCTTAGTCTTCTTAACTCGGGAGGCGTGCGTCCAACCTTTTTCAGCTGTTCGTATTGCTGTGTCTGTGGTTAGAAGCACAAGGAAAGGACTTTCCCAGCGAGGTGTGAGAGAGATTTCTTTCCAGGTTTTTAATCAATACCTTATCTCCTGGCTGTATCTTATGTATGGCAAACCCCAAAGGTGTGCTTTGCGTTATTAGTCCCTTCTTCTTTAATTCTTGTAGGTTCTTATTTATTGTTATCAAATAGGGTTGAATTTGACTGTCATCTAGTTTTGGGTGTCCTACTGGCATCCCATGCTCATATGGCATCCTATAAAGCATTTCAAAGGGTGATAGCCCACTTTCAGAGTGAGGCATAGTTCTTATATTTAACAGGGCTAAAGGAAGGCACTTGACCCACGACATCTTAGTTTCCATCAATTTTGACAATTGGGCTTTTAACGTTTGGTTCATTCTTTCTACTCGCCCTGAGCTCTGTGGATGCCACGGGGTATGATATTCCCATCAGATTCCTAAAGCATCTGCTAATTGCTTAATAACTTTTGACGTAAAATGTGTCCCTTGATTTGAATCTATATAGTCTATTATACCGTATCGAGGTATAATTTCTTTTAACAATATCTTTGACACTGTCTGGGCTGTAGCCCTGGTACTAGGGAAGGCTTCTACCCAATGTGTTAGTTGATCTACTACTACTAACAGGTATTTATACCTTTTTACTTTAGGTAGTTCTGTGAAATCTAATTGAACTTTTTTAAATGGACGATATGCTAAGGGATGACCTCCTAGTAGAGTTTGTCGTAACTTAGTTCTGTTTATTTTCTGACATATCATGCACCCTTGTACTTCTTGTTTAGCTAACTCAAAAATTCTCTTACATCCAAAAAATTTCAAAAACTGCTCTGCGAGCGCCTGTGCTCCCCAGTGGGTCTGTTGATGAAGCCTCTTTAAAATCTTCCTTGTATAATCTTTGGACAATAATTCTCTTCCATCAGGTAATTTCCATTTACCTTCTTCCCACTTTCCTCTTATTTTTTCATATTCCTCAATTTCTTTTGAGGAGGGACGTGAAGGGTATTCTTGGGTCTTATCCTTTCTAACTTTTGGAATATTTATTACTAATAATGCTGCTTTCTTAGCTTCTCTATTGGCTAAATTATCTTTCTGAGTTCGGAATTGCATCCCTGCCTGGTGTCCTTTAACATGTACTACCGAAATCGCTTCTGGTTCTCTAATGGCCTCTAGGATTTGCTTTATTAGTTCTTCATGAACTAACCCTCATCCGCAAGTACTTATTAAACCTCTTTCTTCCCAAATTTTTCTAAAGATGTGGACTACTCTAAAAGCATATTTGGAGTCAGTAAAAATTGTTCCTCTCTTTCCTTTTAGTCTTTTAAGTGCTTGTAAAACTGCATACAATTCACAAACTTGTGCTGACTAACTAGCACTTAGGGGTCCTGACTCTACTACTTTTCCTGACTTCTCATCTACTATTGCATACCCTGATTTTCTTTTCTCTTCTCTAACCTTTGCTGATCCATCTACAAACTATTTTTCCCCCGTCCTCTAATTCTTCCTCTTCTAAATCTTGTCTTATCTTTGTCTGCAATTCTACTATCTCTACACAGTTATGGTTATATTCTTGTAGGGCATCACCAAACAAGAATTGTGCTGGATTTTGAGCAGTAGTTGTCCGCAATTCTAAATTAGGAGAATGAATTAATATGGCCTCATACTTTAAGAGTCTAGCATCTGTGAGCCATTTGTCTGCTTTCTGTTGTAAGATGCTCCTTACATTGTGGGGGGTATATACTACCAATGGTGCTCCGAAGGTGACTTTCTAAGCCTCTTCTACTAGTAATGCTGCTGCCACTATTGCTTGTAGGCAGGTGGGCCAGCCTCGGCTCACCAGATCTAGGAGTTTTGACACATACCCCACAGGCTTTTTGGCTCCGGCCCAATCCTGTGTTAATACTCCATGAGCCGTATGATTACTAACATCTACAAACAACTGAAATTGTCTCTTCACATCAGGAAGGCTTAACACTGGAGCAGCTATAAGTGTCTCCTTTAATTCTCTAAATCTTTCTTTGTCTTGCTCTGTCCATTTTATTTTCTCGGTAGTCAGTTTCTCATATAAAAATTTCACTTTCTCACTATATCCTTTAATTCACTGTTTACAATACCCTAAAAGTCCTAATAGTTGCCTGACTTCCTTTTTCATCCGCGGAGGGAGTAATGCAATGATCCCAGCTACTCTTTCGGGGTCTAATTTCTTTTTTCCTTTTGTGATCCAGTGCCTTAAATATTTGACTTCTGGCTCTGTAAACTGTAACTTTGATCTTGATACTTTTAATCTTTTTTTTCCTAGGAAATTTAATAATGCTATGGTGCTTGCCTTTACATCTTCTTCTCTTGGACCAGCTATTAATAGGTCATCAACATACTGCAAAAGTTTAGTGCCTTCTGCTGGCACAAACTGACTTAATAACTGTTCGAGTGCTTGCCCGAACAGATGGGGAGCTTCTACAAACCCCTGTGGTAAAGATGTCCACCTAAGTTGTTGCTTCCTATTCGTTTCAGGATCTTCCCACTGAAAGGCAAAATAGTCCCGGCTCTCTTTGGCCAATGGACAGGTCCAAAAGGCATCTTTCAAGTCAATTACACTATACCAGGTGTCTTTAGGGGAAATTTGGTTTAAAAGGGTATATGGATTTGCTACTACAGGGAAACGTGCTCTTGTTCTCTCATTTATAGCTCTTAAATCTTGCACTAGCCTAAAGCTTCCATCAGTTTTGTGTACAGCTAAGATAGGCGTGTTATGCCTTGACATGCACGGTTCTAAAGTTCCTCTTTCCACTAATCCGTCTATCACAGGTTTTAATCCCCTCCTTCCTTCCATGGAAATGGGATACTGTTTAATTCTAATTGGATCTTCTGGCCTCTCTATTTTAATGGAAATAGGCTCTATCTCTAACCTTCCAGCTTCTCCCTGGGTGTACCAGACTTTGGGATCAATCTTCTTTTCATCTTTTTCAGTTAACACATACAGGCTTACTACTAAATCTGGTCCTTGCACGACCAGATTTATTCCTAAAGCTACAATTAAATCCCTTCCGAATAGATTATAATCTGCTTCTTCAACTAATAACATGTTTCCTAAACAAATTTTTGTTTCTGACTCTATTTCTACATCTTTAATAACTGGGACTTTGAAGGGTTCTCCTTTAGCCCCAATTACTATCATTGTATCTTTGCTTTGTTTGCACCCTCTTGGCAGTCTTTGGACCGTGGAACGTTCGGCCCCTGAGTCAACTAGAAAGGATATTTCCTCCTTTTGGGGTCTTATTTTTAATTTTATCAAGGGCTCTTTAGATGCCCTGGACCCTAAAATAAAAAGCCCCTGACATCCCTAGTCTTCCTGAAAAATCTTCTCATCCTTTATTCTTTTTCTGCAGTCTCTTTTTAAATGCCCTTTCTTCTTGCAATAATAGCATTCAGGGGGTTCCCTCTCATCCTTAAGTGTCTTTTTTTGCGGGACCGATTGCCCTTTTTGGTTCCTATGGGTTTGTGCTGACCTCACAGGGCTTTGGGGACATTCCAGCTTCTGGGCTTCCCTAATGGCTGCAACTAGAACTCTGGCTTTAGTCCTCTGCTTTTCTTCATCTCTCCTCACATACACTTTTTGAGCTTCTTTCAATAGTTCTTGTAACCCCTTTTCTTGCCAATTCTCTAACTTTTGTAGCTTTTTCTGTATATCTCCCCATGATTTTGCTACAAATTGAGTTTTTATTAATACCTCTCCTATTTGGGAATTGGGGTCTATTCCTGAATAAGTCTGCAGCCTCTTTCGTAATCTTTCTAACCATTCTGTGGGTGTTTCATCCTTCCCCTGGCATTCTCCAAAACCTTTACTAATGTTTTGCCCTCTGGGGACTGCTTCCCGAATTCCTTGTATAATAATATTCCTTAAATCTATCATATTTCGTCGGCCCTCTTCTGTTTGAGCATCCCACCTGGGTGTTTGGTTTGGCCATTTCTGGTCCCCTGGTAAATCTTGAGGATTTCGGTGTTCCCACTCACGCATCCCAGCTTGTCTGATCATATCTCTCTCTTCGATATTAAATAGGACTCTCAATATTGCCTGCATGTCGTCCCAGGTATATATACTAGATCCCAGAAACTGGTCTAACCGGTCTGATACCCCCAGGGGATCTTCCATTAATTGACCCATCTCCTTTTTAAAGGCTCTGACATCTGCTGTATTAAGGGGCATGTTTACATATCCTATAATTCCTGGAGCAGTAGGTATTTCTCTTAATGGGAGAAGATTGTGCCCTTTTTGCCCTTCCTCTTCATTTCCACTATCTCCGCTATCAATTTTTTCTTTTATTTTACTTCGCGTTCTCCTCGCAGGGGGAGAATGCATAACCTCGGCGGAAGCTGCTGTTCCCGCAGCCCCCGCAGTCTGAGGTGGTGCCTGAGTCGGCAGCGCCTGTTCAAGAGGTGGTGGGGGCATCGGGAGTGCGGGTGGGGGTGCCTGTGCTTGTGGGGGCTCGGGCAAGGGCATCAGATACGGAGGCGGCAGGTTATCTAAGGGATCCCATGCCTTGCTTTTGGATCTGGTTACTTTTCCTGGTTTTTACCATCCCTCCGCGGGAGGCGGGGAATGCACTTATCTAAGGCATCCCCTCCCCTCTGTGTTTGTGCTGTGTTTCGCTCAGTAAAACCCCCTATCAACGGTGCTTTTACACACCGTGTTCGGTTGGTTTTTTTTTATTATTATTACTGTTCTAGGGTCCAGCGGAGGTCCGTCTCGCGTGGCCTGTCCCGGTAAAAAAGCTCCCTTTTTACTTCTCTCTACTCTCCCCTGGACCTTTCCGGTCCTAGGCAAAGAGGGCTTACCAGTCTCTCAAATTCCTGAGGACGTACCCTTCCCTCTAGCCTTCTTGCGGTTGAAGTCCGAACTTTTCCCGAGTTTCAGATTTGACGTGTGTAATGAGTTTTCCCGTCACTTTTCGCTTCCCCCGTGACCGACCGTGTCCCTCGTGGGAGTACAGAACTGCAGTCTTTGAGGTCCGCTCTCGCTTCATGATATTATCACATCTCACACACACGCTCAGCCACCCTCATTCAACCCGCAGTACTTACGGACTCTTTTTCATGCGTGGATCTCCGTGCACGTAGAATTTTACGAATGAAAAGTGCGCCGCGGTTCCGGGGCCGTCCCCTCTTAGTGTCTTCGGGAGCTCCGAGATCGTTTCTTTTCCTTTTTGCTTGTGGCTTTTATCTTAATTTGTTCAGAATCCAACTGGTTCCATCGGCTCCTCTCTGCCGTTAGGCCGCTTAAATCAGCGGGGCACCTCCTGGTTGGAGGGAGGATACCGCAGAACCGAGGTTTGGATCACGTCGGGGTCACCAAATCTGTTATAAATGAGCCAATCAATATTATGATTAAAGAGAATTTATTAATAATCAAAGTATAAAATTTGGAAAGAGCCATGAAGCAGAAGCAACGCTGAGCCAGGCGATCGGTGCTGGGTGAACTGAGTTCCGACCTCTATCGGTTCGAATCTCGCCTATTCACCGCTGAGGTTTCTCTGAGGTGTCTTTTTATACTTTTTTCTTCTTAGTTGATTTTATCTTTTCAATACAACAATATAATTTTCCTGTTTTTTTCACCATGTCTGACGACAGTTCCTGAAATCAGTAGTCAATTTTTGCTGTTGGAATCAGTTTCTGGTGAAAGTATATTATTGTTGCATATACATACATGGAACACACATCCTGGAACCGTATTTCTGTATATACACACACATCCTGGAGCTCTGCCAGATGAGGAAATCCCACGAAATGCTTATCTGTGGAATGCAATTGGAATGTACCTTGTCGGGGCTTATTCAGACAGAAATCCCTTGAACAGCAAAATTCTGGTGGTCGCCTGCCCTGCTTGTGCTTTTTCTCAGCCTCAGCAAAATGCTGTAATCTTTAAAACTTTAGCACGAATTATTTTGTATCATATACTACAACCTGATGTGGTTTCTGTAAGGATGAGTGAGGTTCTTCCCTTGCAAAGCAAAGGCAGTGGCCAAAAGGCAGCTCAGCGTCAGCAGGGACTGTGCCCACGAGCTGGAGCTGCCGGTGGAGCGTCAGCTGCTCGGGTGATCTCTGGGGAAAAGCAGGGCTGTCCTTTGCTCCCGGCTGACAGCTCCAGCCGCTCTGGGAACCTGCGTGCCCGGGCAGCCCCAGCGGTGCCAGACGTGCCCCCGGGACAGGCGCTGCTGTGGGAGGGTGAGACATGGGGCTGAGCCCTGAGCCCGAGAGGGGCCCTGGAGAAGGCAGCGGCAGCTCTGCTCCTCCCTGGAGGGTTTGTGCCCTGCTCGGGACCAGTTCCCACCCAGTGGGGGAAAATACCGCCCTTGGGGCACGCAGGAGAACAAAGGGCTTCCCACTGTTGGGGTGCACTATGTCCTGGAGGGCCGGAGAGAGAGCCTCTTTCCTGGACCTGGAGGTGACCCTGGGAGTGCATCCAGGTCACCGGGGATGGGCTGAGAGAGGATTGTGGGTTTCTGGACAGTGTTGGGCCTATGAGATGTGATAATTGTAGTTTGTGACCTTATAGGGTATTGTTTACCTGTTACCATAATAGGTAATCTCTGTGCACTACCCCAGGTGATTGGGGGACACTGAGGTGAACATCTTTCCTGTTTATATGATGTGATATCCTGTTAGGTGCTGGTATTTAGGGGAATTCTGAGTGTGCAAGAAACAGCTTTGCACTCTTTCCATCTTGTGTGCAGAGTCCATGCCCTTGCGTGATTACTGCATCCCACCCTTAACCCCAGCCCAGCAGCTGGGCTCTGTTTTGCTTTCTCCTGTTCCCTTCCTGTTGTGTTTCTGCCCTTGCAGCTTCCGCCACCTCCAGGGACTGGCTGCCGCTTTTCCCCTTGGGAGTGTCCCGTGACTGCAGGGAAGGCGAGGGAGGCTCAGTTCCGCCCAGCTGAGGGTGGGGGATCCCTGTGTCCAGGGCTGCTTGGGCCACAGTCGAGCCAGCAGGAAGTGACAGAGCTTGGACACAGGATACGCTCAGAGCAGAAGATTGGTGTTGCTTACAATGTTAAAGTAAATACAGTGTAGTAAAATTTATCACAACTGAATAAAATTTAAATTGAAATTCATACAACTCATATTTTATACCATAAAGTACAATTTAATACAACTGACATTTAAACAAATACAGCTTAAAAGTTTACAACATTAAATACAATTTAAATTGAAATTCATACAACTTAAAATTAATACAAGTAAATCCAATTTAATGCAAAGTAAGCCTTATTTCATATAACTTACAGTTAATGCAAGTAAATAGTATTTAACGTCATTTAAATTTAAACTGATACAACTTAGCTTTATGCAATTAATAAAATTTAGTACAATTTAAATTCATACAACCTAGAGTTAATGCAAGTAAATACTGTTCAATACCATTTAAACTAATGTAACTTAAATTTATACAACTAAATACAGTTTAATAGAAGTTTAGATTCATACAACTTTAATACAAGTAAATACAAATGAATGCAATCTGAATTTAAATTCATACAACTTAAAGTTAATGCAAGTAAATACTATTTAATACCACTTAAATTTAAACTAATGCAACTTAAATTTATACAGTTAAATACAGTTTAATACAATATAAGCTTAAATTCATACAACTTAAAATTACTAAAAGTAAATACAAATGAATGCAATCTGAATTTAATACAACTTAAAGCTAATGCAAGTAAATACTATTTCATACCACTTAAATTTAAACTAATACAAGTTAAATGTATACAGTTAAATACAATTTAATATAATTTAAATTTAAATTTAAATTAATACAACTTCAAGTTAATATAATTTAAAATAAGATTAACATCTATCAAATTGATATCAATAGCTACAAAATACCTACAAAATCAACTTTTTGCAAAAACTATCCGTCTTTTTTTTGGCCTTGTGGCCAAGCTTCGTGGGTTGGGAATGAACAAGTTTGTATTTTCCAGTCTCAAATATTCCTGTCCCCTTGGAGTCCAGTTCATGTTTTCCATTCCAGGTATTTGCATGCGTGGGGTCCTTAAGTAATGCTCTTCTCCTTCCCTCAGGTACTCTTCGATTAGTGCCACCTGCAATTAGAAAGAAGTGGTGTCACAAGCAAGTCCATTCGCCTCTATAAAAACTTTAAAAGCTTCTGCAATTAGTTTATTTCAAAACTAATAGTCATTAGAAACAAAAATACATGAAGGCTCCTCTTGGGCAACTGGCTGCAGCAGTGGTACCTGACTTTGTCATTATTTTTGTTTTCTCCATTTCTGTTTGGATTCAGTTACTTCATTGCTGTGGAATAGACTTCCTTCACACAGAGCTCTACTCAAGATGCAGACCCTGCATCATGGGAGGATCTAAAGAATCAATCTGCCCATTGCATTTTAAGCTGAAATAATTAAAAAAAAAACTTTTAAATCCTGTTCTGCCATGCTGACAGGCATTCAGTGGAGTGTGGCTTCTTCAGGCACAGCATGGAAGAACGGACTGGGAATTAATCCAAGCATGGCTTCCTCTTGTATTGATCCATGTCCTGAGTTGTCCCTAAAGTGCTCCTCAACCCTGGCCTTGGATTGGAGCTGTGCCACACGCTCTGGCCAAGGTTTGGGTCAGTGAGGGGGGTGTGTTTTTGAGAGAGGCAAGCAGGAAGGTTTATGCACAATTCCATCTGCTGCCCTGGGGTGCTGAGGGCACAAGGAGTCTGGGAGAGAAGCTCTGCCTCCTCCTCATGCCCACAGAGCTGGCAAAGGGGACCTGTACAGGGGATGGGCTGCACATAGGACCGTACATGATGCCACGGAAAAGAGTTTTCTGCTGTGCTGGTGAAGGTTGATGGGCACTTGTGCCTGGGCTTTGGCTCCTTTGCTGTCAAGAGATCCATGGCCACAGGTGCACAGGGAGCTTCGGGCTCTCCAAAGAGCCTCATGGATTGGCTTTGCTGTGATGTGCTTGGCATAAAAACATGCAGAGGATTAGAGAGAGGATTCCTGGTGCCAGCCTCATTTTGAAGAAGTTGAAATAAAAGCCTAGGAAATCATGGACTGGCCAAAAGCATATGGGAAGTCTGGGGAAGACTGATACCGTAGTGCTGAGGTCCAGTGCAGGGCTTGGCGCTATTAACCATAACCACTGAGCCCCCAGGACTCTTCAGCCAGAGACCAAATTAAAATGTCTGCACAACTTTCCTCTGCCTGTTCTATTTAGGGGTAGTGCTGGTGTCTGGGTGAGCACAAAGGGCAGAAAGAGGAAGGAAAACGTGTCCCAGGTGATGGGTGGGGTGTGGAGTGAGGGCAAAGGGGACACTAGAACAGCAGCAGGATTTACAGCAGCTCCTTTAGGACCATCCAGCAGTGACTGCCCTGCTGGGGATGCCACCAGGAAGCAGTGGAGGAATGATGTTCCTACCTGGAACCATGGTTTGGCATGGTCTGCCTGTGCTTTTCCTATTTATAGAATAGGTGTTGGCTCCAGCCCCTCAAATAAGAACTAATCTGGCACATCAGTTGCTGACATCACTGCACTGTGCCTGGTGCAGCTGAACAGCTGGGATGGTGTTTGCACAGCAGGGATGCAGTCAGACCCTCGCTGACTCCCAAGCCTGAGCACAGAGAGAGGTCAAGGCACAGGATCAGGTTTCACCTGGCACCTCCTCTCTTTTCTGCCTTTTGAACAGACCAGAGTCAGGGACATTTCCTGCCCAAGGAACAATCTGCTCTCCTGCCCTTTGCTGCAGGCGTTACCTTCTGTATTTTAGTCCACACACGCTCTCCAGTTCTTCCTGCGAGGATGTCTACTGCGTCCGCCATCAGTGACTGCCGCTGTGGCACCAAGATACAAACAATCGGTTTCACAGAGAAATCATTTCTCTGAATACACAAATTATATCCTAATTAAAATCATTTGCACTCTGATGATTTTGTGACTCATCTTTCACACAGTGAGCACAGCCAACTCATCTTTGCTTCAGCTCTTGCACTGCGTTCTTGTGGATCTAAAATACTAGTATTGTCTCCCCACAGTCCCCTTCCAGGGTAGTCCTGGCATTGCCTCACACTGCACCTGTCCCAGCTCCTGAAAATGGTTCAGATACTCTTAATTCAGAGACAGAGAGACAAGGATTGAATCCAGGGTGTCCTGCCCTTCACATCAGTGTTTAAGAACAAACTGGGGAAAATTGGTACTTGAGACCTGTGCTATTGCTGCACTCTAAAAAATTCTCTTCCAAAATGTTGAGTTAGTTAAAGTGAATCCAAACAAAAGTTTTTGGAGTCTCTTCCCAAGCATTTTACTCATGACAAAGAATTAATATCTACTGGCACTATGTCTGTAGATATCAACATTCCCGGGTGTGCTCCAACACAGCTGGAGGCACAAGGCTTCCCCAAAGGCATCCCTTCATGGGAGGAAGAGAGACACCATCTGTCCACTGATGCAGAGCAAGAAGGAGATGTTTCCCCCTCCTCTTTTTTCCCCAACCCCCTTGGATACCATCACTTTTGGCCTTGTTGGCTCCAGCCATCATCCCACTGCTGACCCTTGCTGGAGCTGGGTTGGGTCAGCCAAGGGCCCAGTCCATGTTTCTCATGGGTTCTTCACCGACTTGGGGCACCTCTGCAGCAAGTCTGACAAGTTACCATGAGCAGGCAGACAGGTTTGTTCTGAGAGAGGGAGTATGTGGTGGATGGACCCAGCACAGAAAATCAGTTTTCTCTCTTTTCCCCCTCTCCTTGTCAGCTGTACCCGGATTCAGGCTGTTTTGCTGCAGGTGCCTTCTGAGGTCAGAGATGTCAAGGCAGCATGATCTGAATCATTGCAATCATTTTTCCAGACTGATCTGGGGAGGTTTCGGGGGCAGAGAAGGGATTTTCAATAGATACTGACAGGTGAGTCCTGGTGGTTCTATCAGTCACCCTTGCAGGTGATCAGTACCTCCTCTGTCAAAGCACTGAAAGAGGATTTAAGAACTCTTTCAGGTCCCCACATTGGACAAATGACTTCCAGAGCACAGGGTGGAAATACAGAACTCTGCCCTGGCCCTTCCTGCTCTGTCTCCCAGCTTGCAGAGGCCAAAACAAGTGTTGGAAATCAAAACCTACCAGCTTGTCATCCTCCTGAGAGACTCTCTGCAGGTAGGGAACAGTCGCCAGCTCAGCCATTGCCTGGGTCATCACCTGGGCCTGTTCCTCCCCTCTCTGCAGGTGGCTAAGCAGGCTGGCATGGTGGAACTGCTCGATGGCCCGTGCACATGGGCCACGCTCATCCTGTTTGCCCGGGAAAAGAGAGGAGGTGAGAGGAGAGGCACAGGGAACACCCTGATCCTTGGACTCCTGTGCCTCAAGGCTTCTCATCTGTGTTTGTGTTGGTCCTACTCTCAGCAGTGTGCCATCCAGCACCTTTCAGGCCATGCTGCTGGGACAGGCTTTAGAGAGAGAACAAAAAGACTTTCTTGCTACAACCTCTCTAGTAGGACTAGGAAAATAAAGATGTCATCCTGATACATGGGAAGGGGAGACAGCAGATGACAAACACGAGTGCAGTTTTCTCCTTTGGAAAGGGTTTTTCCATCACCCCCTCCACTGAACGTCACCTGGCTTTCCTGGATGGCTTTTCCAGTCTCGGGAAAGAGGCTGAGGAAAGGGTGCAGGGTGTCAGCTCATGGTTTGGGTGCAGACAGGCCAATCCATGGTTTCAAAGACAGACCCTGGAGGAACTAAAACCTACAGAGGTGGTCTCTGACCTCCAGGCAGCCAGGGACGTGTCAGGCTTGAAGCATGTTCAAGCTTTCCCTTCACATCTTAGCCAGAGCAGTGTGTGTATAAATGACGTCATGAACTCCAGGCTGTGTGGCTGCAAAACCGAGGGGGCAGAATTGACTTCTCTTAAGTGTTGCCATGGTTTAATGAGCTTGGCTTTAGCACTGAGATGGTTTGGTCAAAACCAGCCTGAGCAGAACAAGAAGTTGGATTGCACGTTTGCATCCGCAAATGAGGAAGAGGGCAGCAGAAAGGTTTGTTCTGTTAAATCCCAAATATATTATTTTTTGCTCTCCAAGTAAGTTGTAATGCTTGAGTCTGTAGCTGAAGTTTGGCCATTTTTAATTTAGCTTATGTGTGATGGAAATAAGATGGAATCGTGTTTGTAGCTTGAAGACAATTGTGGAATTAAAGGAAACAAAAGTGGCCCAATCTCTGTCAGTGCCATAAAGAGATGCGAGTCCCCAGCAGCAGAGCAGCTCTGGCTTTGTGGCCATCTCTCTTCCCAGGTAGAACTGGCACTGCCATCTGCTCCTTGCATCAGAGGTTCAGTCTCGCCGGGATCACTGAACGCTCTGTAAACTGAAGGGAAAGGGAATATGTTTCCCCTGACAATGGATGTGGACCTGGCAGCTGGTTGTTCCAACTCAGTGACTCTCTCTTCTTTTTTGGGGCTTTCCTCCTCTCCATGGCAGGTCCCACACCGATCCCTGGGACTGGTTATGAACCCATAGGCCCATGTTTCAGCCCAGTTCCCTGTCCTTCCTGCTGTGGAGGTGGCACCAGGGTAGACCTTACCTAAACCATGGGGCTGCTGTGCCAGCCTCCTTGAAAAAAAGCCAGTTGGCTGCTGCCTTCAGTGGTGCTGGGGTTTTACCCTGGCTTTTCTGGGAATGCACTTGTGTTTCAGCAAGAATATTTAAATATCATAGGGGAGGTGTAAAGCTGATAGAAAATACTGGTGTGTGGGAGCAGTGTAAATGCCTGCAGTGGGGACTGGCTTGGGCAGTCCTAAGGCAGCGCTCTGTTCTCATCTCTGACAGGATGAATTTCTTTTCCCTGTGCCCTGGAAACCAAACCTCACTGTTTATCTCCGCTTGAACTGTGTGGTCCTGTTCCTCCAAATTATTTTACAGAAGAGGGGAGTCATGAGAAGTGCAAAACCTGCCTGATTTCAAAGTTTTTGCTCTTCTTGTTACTCTTTTGAGGCTGCAGCAGTTGCAATAGAGAAATCTCACCTCCAAAAGCAAAGAGAGAAGTGGGGGGGGTCAAAAACAATTAGAAATTGCAGGTTTTCTGGGGCTTTCAGAAAGACTGTGATTTTATTGTGTATCCAGTACCCAACCCACACTCTGTTTGTAGTTGTAACTTCTCAAAGTGCATAGAAGGGAATGCCCCCAGCAGGAACAGATCCTCCCCTTTCCCAAAGCTGCCACTTGCATTACTCTGCACATCGGGAACTGGGGCTTTTGGTCATCCAAAGCCAAGAGCAAAGGGCTTCAGGAAAGCACTGGAAAGAAGCAGCTGTGTTTCCTCGGGGACATCTGCCCTCCATCCACTCCACTTCCCTCACCCCAGTGTGGATGCTTTTGGCCAAGCCCCTCACACCTTTCCCTCTGCTAAGTGCGTGAGTTCTGGCGCTTACTGCTGCTCCAGCAACTGCCCTCTAGAAGGAGAGAGGTCAGAGCTTCCCCAGATCTCTAGCTCATGTTTCTTTTTTCAGGAGAATAATTTAAGAATTGCATGAAAACAGTCTCGTCTATGTGCAAATTTGATTGTTGACCTTCGTGTTAATTGTCAGCCAGAGTGCTAAAAGCTGTGTCCATTATGGCAGAAAGGATGGAGCAGAGGTAACTACCATCACCTGGCTTATGGTTGTAACAGATGGGAGGATTATTTCACATCCTTCATTCCATAGGGATCCAGATCTCAATCACTAGAAGGGCTTCAAGTAGCAATGATTAACTCTTGATGGAGCTCTGGGTGGGAGGTGCAGTCTACTATGGGTATGAAATAGAGTGAGTAACTGTGTTGGTGGTTATGTGAAGTAGGGATATAATATCATAGGCCATAAAGACTGGTGAAAATTGCATGCAGAGGGATTCTCAAGAAACTGTGGCCACTGTTAAGTCATTAGGACTCCTTTTCAAAAGTGTCTAAACCCATGGAGTTCTGTTCCTAATGCAATTCATGGAGCATTTGTGGACACTGGAGGAGCATGTGCAGCAGGAATTACCCCCCAAAAGCACACGTCCTTCCCACACACCACATACCAGAAAGGGAATGGAATACTCACCTTTATTTTGGTGCTTCCGATAAAAGCCATGGCTGCCATGATCCTTTTCCCAGCGTTCTGCCAAAATGTTTCTGCTTCTTCCTCCATGGTGGGACTAAAAGTTGTTTTCTGGCCTAGGAAGCAAAATTACAGAACCACAGAGGCTGTTTATTCATCTCCCTTTTATTTAGGGGATCTGGCAGGATGTTGGGTGAACTGGAGGAGGAGTGAAGGGGATGGGAAGAGCTGGGCCATCAGGGCAGCTGGCATGGAGAAATGGGTCCTGAGACATCCCTCGCCCCCTCATTTAGTAAGGATTGTGGGGTTCACCCCTGATCCAGACCAGTTCTTAAGCAAGCTGGCATACCTGGAAAGACTGGCAGTTTTCGAGTTACAGACGTTTCCACAGTTTTCCCAATCTCTTTGTTTCTGAAGCCCAGAGTCAGTAAGTACTGCTGGTCAGGATGAGATTCGGCCTTCTCTGGCAACAGGTGAATTCCATGAGGATCTGCATAGGGAAAGGAAAATAATTTCCACTGTCATATTTCTTCTCTGCTGTAAGAGAAGTTACTTTTTTGAAGAAAATGGTCTCCAGAAACCTTGCCAAAACACAGATGACAAAACCAACACATCCAGCTCTCACTGGGCTTTGAATTAAGGCTCTGCAGCCTTTTGCATCAACAGCTTAGATTTTGCTGATGCCTGAGATAAAGCATATTCTGCCCAATTCCCCACAGTGGTGTGGAAGTGTCTGGAGCCCAAGCAGCTCAAACTCTCCAGCTGTCTCCAACTCTTTTGAATTCAGCCACACAAAAACAGTCCACAGTGCTTAAGGGCAGCTGAAACCTGCTGTTACCTGTAAATACGTGCTGCACGTAATCAGGGTGCTTCTCAGCAAAGGTTTTGTTGGCCTCCTTTATTTTGTCAGTCTTGTCCTCTTTCTCAAAAGGTGTGTACAGAACAGAAAAAGAGACTTCTCCACTAAGGGCTTCTTGAGTCATAGCCTGAAAAAGGGCAAAGAAATGATACATTTCATGTTGGGTAGTGGCTAGTTAAAAAAACCCAAACAAAACAACCAGGTGGTTTGGATGGAGACTTCATGAGCCTCCATCTTCAAGGAGGAGATAGGGACTGGAGAAACTGTCTTTCAGATGGAGAGAAAAAGTGATTCCATGCTCTCTGAAAGTCACATCAGGAAGACTTAAGAAAAAATGCCTTAAGCAACCGTATCCAGAATTGCTGTGTCAGGGAAGCTTTATGTTGGATATTAGGGATAGATTCTTCCCCCAAAGGGTGGTCAGGCACTGGACCTGGGGAAGTGGTCACAGCACCAAGCCTGACAGAGCTCCAGGAGCAGTTGGACAATACTCTCAGGCACAGGGTGTGACTCTTGGGAATGGCCCTGTGCAGGGCCAGGAGTTGGTCTCAGTGGTCCTTGGGGGTCCCTCCCAGCTTGGCATATCCTGTGATTCCTCCCCAGGCTGTCAGTTGTTACCTGCCAGTACAGCTGGATGAGGTCACTGGTCTCCAGCCCAGCGCCTTCGGCCAAGACGTACAGACACTGTGCGACCATGGCGCTCCTGAGGACAAAAGCAGCAGAGGAGTGTGCAAGCAGAGAAGGGGATCTGTGGCCAGACTGAAAGGAGGTCCTATTCAAAGAGTGTCGTGTGAGGTTTACACCAAAGGTTACACAGAACTCCCAGTCCTTGTCCAACTTTCAGAAAAGCATCAGCAAACACATTTTTAGCTCACTAAACTCTTGCCAGCAAATAGCCCTGGATGTCATTTAGGGCCACAATTGGGATTATTCACATTAACGTGAACTGGGAGGACTGGAGCTCTGCTGCCCCTGAGATCACATACACAAAGCCAATGCAAAGCTCCTATGGATTTTGGAAAAGCCTGGCTCTTAGAGGATGTGTCACTGCCGAGAGCTGCAAGGAAAGGGATGCAGAGGAGCCCTGTGGAAGCCTGAGCAGCAGAAGTACCTTGCAGCCTCCGAGTATCTGTGCAGGCACCGAAAGCAAGCGGCTTGGCGCAGGTGACTGCGGAAGTGAGAGGGGTTCTGAATGATGCTCCTTGGAGACAGAAGAGGGGTGGACAAGGTTAGACTGAGATTTCTTACGTCATTAAAGCTTCTAAGAATCGAACGGTGACTGAGGCAGACACTGTATGCACTTCTGCTCTACAACTCAATGCTACATCTCCAATGTCAGGTGAACTCTCTCTCTCTCTGTCTCCCTCTCCCTCTCTCTCCAGCTGTGATCGATGAAGAAAATATTACTAAAAATATTACTTAAAGGTTAATTTCATTGTGGTTTTATCCTAAATGCAATTTCATTAGGGGTTTGTGTATTCTAGAAAAAATGTTTCAGGGCTAATATTCTCTCTAGCCTTTGGCATGTAGGTAACATAAGCAAAACTGCTACAGCACAAGTTCTTGTTAACCCCCAGCTCCCCAAGCAGGAGCAGCAGGTGTTTGGCCCATCTCCCTGGAAACATTGTGCATCTGGAATGTTTCAGAAGGTGAACCTGAGATATTTTGAAATATTCTTTGTACAAGGCATAGGTGCAATGTGGGTGAGCCTTGGCCTGTGTGTTAGACCCTTCACTTCAACAGATGCGATTAGTCCAATCTAAACACCAGTGCCACATGTAAGGTGTGTTTTCCTGATTCTTCTTTTCTCACCATTAGACTGGTTCTTCCTGCACAGCAGTTATTCCTAGTCTTTGTTTCATTTTGGATTTCAGTCGTAGCAGTGAATCTAATCCGTATTTTCTCTTACCTGTGTGAATGATGCAGAGCAAGGTCAGGCTGCCCCAGTTTTAAGTAGCAGATGACGAGCTTTGACTCAATCCAACTGGCAAGCCTGGAAATATCATCTGGAGAGGACTTCAAGGGGTCCTCTGTAGCAAAGCCTTTACTGCAAAGCTGCACATGAAACAAAACCATGATTTCCAAATATTAGAATACACCATTTGCTAGGTGGAAATACTTTTTGTGACTGATCAGTGGAGAAAACTGACGTCTAATAGACTCTGGCTTTAACTAAAGTCAGCATTGCAAAAATAAGTACAGAGGACAGAAGGGTCTTTTAGGGACGTTTTGTTTTTCGCTTCTGGGGAAAGCTGGATTAAGATTCTGCTGAGAAGCCGCAGCCCTACAATTCTGTGATGTCCCAATCACTCTGTCCACAATCTCAGGGATTAATTCCTTCATCCCTTTTCCTGGTATGTCCATTCACCAGCCTTTCCTCTTAGGAGGAGACAAGTCCTCCTTTCTTCTTAAGTGACCCATGGTGCTGTCCCTACCACAGCTCATTTCAGAATATAGGGGGCAAAAAAGCACTTAAAAATGATGATACTTTATCATTTTACTCACTAGCTGCTGTAATATTTATCACTTTTAAAAAATTACTTCAGTATTGTAGAAAAAAAAAATTAGGAATAGGATATTTGCTTGTGAACTGGAAAGCCCTAATATTTGACAAATGCTTTTGAATGAAGTTTGGCAGAACAGTGCTAAAAAAAGTGCAGTTGGTCCCTTTCTCAGGGTTTCAAGTGCCTGGCTGAAGGGACTGGAGTCAGAGTGGAGAGAAAACATTAGCTACGGCAGAGTGAAAACTCCCCAGTATTGAGAGGGCATTTGTTGCTGATAGAGCTGCGATTAAAGAGAGGAGCATTTTTTTCACTCTATGGGACTTCGACTTCCTCCACACATTAATACAGTTAAGAACTTGGAGAAAAATACAAAATTACCTGAGATTCTTTGGTTCAGTCCAACACTTCCCCCCTTCTGTGGTTTATTTATAACTCCTAATTTTCAGATTTCAGGTGAAATTGCATCTCAGGATTTCTCTTCAACCCTAGGCATTCCAGGTTGGTGCTCCTGGTTCCCTTTGCTATTACTGCCCCCGGGAGTGCCGGGCCAGCCCTGCTGTGGCTTTGCTGTGGGGTCACACCCATTTAGCCCCGTACCTCCAGTGCTGTGGAGAACTGGGCCGCGGCTGCGGCGAAATCCCGCTGCCTGTACCGAGCGCTGCCGTCCCGCAGGGCAGCCTGGAGCTCCGCACCAGCGCGGTGCCACGGGCTGTCCCCTGTGGCTCGGGCAGGAGGCCAAGTCTCTGCTGCTGGCACTGCAGGCACCACCGGCTCGCCAGGCTCGAACTCGGTGTCCGCCTCATCAGCGCAGATCAACTCCGCTTCTATTTCCTCGAGTCTGGAGAGAGGAATGTGAAGCGGAGGGCTCGGGAATGGCCCTGTGCCACTCTGTGCTGGTGTTTCTGCTCTCGTCCCGGACAGATTTCCATGGCTTTCTGCTTTCCGTTTACGGTTCGCTCTGTCTGCGCCAGTCTGCGGTCGTTCTTTGTGTTCTTTTGCCTCCTGCCACACCTGCAAGAGAAGGAGCAGGAGGTGAAGGGAGAATCGTGGGATTTAAAGTTATGCTTTAAAGATGCTGGAAAAGCTTGAGCAGAGAATTTCTTCAGCTCTCTGCAGCATTTTGTGAGAGCTCTGTCTTTGCCATGCAAGTAACTCAAAACAACGTTACAGTTTTGTCAACTTCTTGCACCTGCAGGTTGCTTTGCAGGATTGTTATGGTTCTAACTAGAAAAACATGCAGAGATGGGTGTCTTAGAACTTGACCAAACCCCTCAAGGGGTGGATGGCAAAAAACCAATTCCCTTATGCCATTTCACACACTTTTGCGAACTAACATATAAAAGCCATCTGATAGATTATTAAATTGCTTCCATTTATCCCTGCGCCTGGACTCTTGTGTTGTTTCTCTACTCATCCGTGGTGAGAACAGCAACATAAAGTCATTTCAGAGAACCCCAGAATGGTTTGAGTTGGAAGGGACCTCAAGGACCATCTCATTCCAACCCCGTGCCATGGGCAGGGTCACGTTCCACTATCCCAGGTTGTTCCAAGCCCTGTCCAGCCTGGCCTTGGACACTTACAGGGATGGGACAGCCACAGCTTCTCTGGGCACCTTGTGCCAGGGCCTCACCACCCTCACAGCCAAGAGTTTCTTCCTAATATCCAATCTAAATCTCTTTCAGCTTAAAGCCATTCCCCTTTGTGTTTGTCACAACTTGCCTTTGCAAAATGTCCCAGGAAAGCTTTGTTTTGTTTCCAGAAGTGATTTCTGAAAATGCTTTATCATGGATTTTAGCACCAAATAGGGTGACATGATGGGGCAATATGTTAAAATTAGTTGCCTTTCATTCTTTTAACTTTACTGGATGCATTGGGATAAATAGATTTGGAACATATTATTAAATTAAATGGAATGAAGAAAAGAAAACAGAATTAAATAAAATGCAAGTATCTGGGAAAAAAATGTCTTTTCATAGTCCTGAGTGGAGTTCTAATGTTCCTTCTCTGCCTTATCCTGCTAAAAGGAGGGCAGGTGTTCTGTCCTATGAATCGCTCCAAACCGAGCCTAGGGACACTCCGAGACAGAGTCCAAGAAGCAGGCATCTGCTTTAACTTGGCGCCGGCTGCGCAGGGAATCGCTCCTCCTAGCACGCACCCACCCCAGACACACAGCAGATTACAATATATGGTTACATTTTATGTATATTCATTATTTTCTTTAGAAAAGGTGGGGTTATGCAAACTATTTTTTGGAACTCATTATTGTCATTAGCATACGTGGCGCGCAGGCGCTCTCTGGTGGTCGCACTGAGGAAGGCTTCAAGTCTTCCTCGGGGCATCTTGATGAAGGCCATGTGTCTTCTTCACTGTGCACTTTTCACCTTTCTCCTCTAGGCGTGCACAGTCTCTTATTAGCTGTTTCAGCAGTTTCTTCACTGGTTTTAGCAAGCTTTGTCCTTCATTCTTGCAAGTTTTGTACCCTATTTCTTGCCAAGTTACATTCTGTGTCTTAAGCTTGTGGCTAACATTTGCTGACTTTTAACACTGTATCTTATGCTTTCATAATGCTTTCACAAGTACAGTGATCTTAACCCTTTCACCTATTCCAAAGTACCATCTGAGATGTCTCTTCTGATCCCAACAAGAATGGGTGCTCACTGATGGAGAACCAATTTCAAAATCTACTTAAACATATGAAATCTATTTCTACACTGAGCACATTGCATATGTTTAGGACATGTATTACTGTGACTACAATAGAATTAAACAGTGCCATCTGAGATCAGATTCCTGTTATAGTTGTACATGTTCACTGTCAAAGACATTGTTAAACTGACCAAGCAGAGGAAAGAAGTCTCTTTTGAGGTACAGTGGGGATCCAGAAGTCAGGCACAGAGAAATGAACCCCACTCAGGGACAGACAGGAGAGCCATGGCTGAGCAGCTTCCCCCTTGCAGGGTTTCTGCAGTTCCTTTCCCTTAAGTTCCCATTTCAAAACGGTCCTGAGCCAGCTCAGCAGAGTTGTACTCACCTCAGGGGCTCTTGAGGAAGGTCCCTGTTGAAGAGACATGTGGGAAGGGAACTGCTGGCTCAGTCCAAGCTCCTGGACCACCTGGAAGAATACAGGGATGAGCACACTCGGGTTTGCATGGCTGTCCCTGAGGCAGTTGGTCCTAAATGTTTTCCCAGCCTTCCTCAGCTCAGGAATTCTAGCTCAGCTCTTCCTCCCCTCCTTAGGAATCCTTTCAGCCCCGGAGTTTGAAAATGGAACAAACAACCTGCAGGAAAGTGTCTTACTTGATTAGAACACCAGAAGGGAAGTTGTTCAGAGCCCCATCCAGCCTGGCCTTGAATACTTCCAGGGCAATCTCTGTTTGCTGTGGGCAACCTGTGGCCAGGGCCTCTCCACCCTCCTCACCGTTCTTCCTCCAGGGAGGAATTTCTTCTCAGTATCCAATCGAACCCTGCCCTTTGTCAGATGGAAGCCATTTCCCCCTTGTGCTGTCCCTGCAGGTCCTTGTCCAAAGTCCCTCCCCAGCTCTTCCTGAGTCCCTTCAGGTGCTGGAGGGAGCTCTAAGGTCTCTCCCAAGCCTTCTTCAGGCAGAGTGGTCCCAGCTGTCCCAGCCTTTCCCATAGCAGAAGTGCTCCAGCCCCCTGAGCACCCTCTGATCCATCCTGTGGGCCCCTCTGGGTCGCAAGTAATCATCTGGGAGGTGACTGGGAGAAATCCATTGCAGCCTCTGGGAAGTGCTGAGGCTAGGCTGTAAACTGGGGTGCTGGGAATGCAGTGAAAAGCTGCTCCCTAGTTAGTGCCCCTGGTGATGGGAGGAGATGTGGGTGTGCCCTGGGATGGCCAGGAGTCCCTGTTCCCTGCCAGGCCTGTCCCCACGGCCAGCACCAAAGCTGCCACCAGCTCTGGAACAGCCCCCCGGGAATGCCTTGTTGTTCCCAAAGAGAACCGTTCCCCATGGGACAGCCCAGGCCCACCCAGAGCCCCTCGGGGCCTGGCACAGGGAGAGCTGCCCCTTCCCCACTCACCTGCTGGGGCTCCATCAGCCGTTCTGGCAGTTGCCAGGTTCCAGTTCCACGTCCAGGGCGGTTGGAGAGTCCCTGCCCCAGCCCAACTGC
This sequence comes from Lycocorax pyrrhopterus obiensis, assembly GCA_014706295.1. Taxonomy (NCBI): domain Eukaryota; kingdom Metazoa; phylum Chordata; class Aves; order Passeriformes; family Paradisaeidae; genus Lycocorax; species Lycocorax pyrrhopterus. Next base: position 6,697 of record JACSVZ010000086.1, on the reverse strand, counting down.
CTCCTGCCCTGGCACCTGCCCCCCCAACCCTTCCCCACCGCCCGGGGCCCCACGGCCCGGCCACCCCAAACACCGATGGGGCACATGGGGCACCGCTCCTGCTCTGCAGCCGCTGCTCGGGAACTCAGGAACGGCTCCAGGCCCAGGTCCACTGAGGGCAGTCAGGAGCTTCCAAATCAGTCCTTCCTTCCCCTCCTGGGGTTCACGTACAGCTGGGCAGGGGCTGACACTGGGCTGGGCTTGTGCTTGTGCTTAAAATGATCCCAAAGACCATTTTCCTGTGGGGGGAGCAGCTGTCACTGTGCAATTGGCAGCTGAAAGGGATGTGACCCAGGTCCAAACATGTCTCTGTCATTTCAGGCCTGGTTTTCAGAGCTGCTGAACACAACTCTGCTGAAGTTAAACATAGGCTTTGGTGTCAGTCACTTTGAAAACCAAACTCAGAATTGGTAACAGCTCTCATCTTGTCTCCACCTGGTGTTGTCCGTAATTAGATTTAAGATTTTTTTAGATTTTCATGTAAAAGGGTGTTTCAATGTGTTCTTCCTGCAAATATTGCAGGCAAGTGACCAATTTTATTTGTGCCTTACTTTAAAGCCTGGGAGTATCTGACTTTAATGAAAGTCATTTTTAAATGCACCTCAAAGCTTAAATAACTCAAAGCATCTTTCTTCCCAGCAAGAATATGTCTTCGGTGCAATCTGCCTTAAAAAAAATGGAGGATGACCATGAAAAATATCTTAGAAAATATGGATTCGTTTGTTTGTTCCTAATCTGAATGTCCAACTGGACAAACCCTCCTGTGGTTTGGTGCAGAAATTCAAGTCAGATTTCTTTTGTACCTCTGAACTTGCAGGATGATTTGATTTTTTTTTTCAGGAGCCTAATGACAGTAAAAAAAATGACGTTTGTCTTTTTGGTATGGTGGGAGTCTTTTATTATTTATTTATTTTTATTTTTCAAGACTCTTAAATCTTGCACTTTATTAATAGTGGCTACAGTAAAATTAAAATAAGTCCTTCATTGCAATGGAGAAGTTATAAATTTTGCAGCTGCTTGCCCTGCCCTGTTCTATGTCATTGCTGTGTGTGAAGCCTCTGGGCTTCTGCTTCTGGGGGTCCCTCTTTCACTGGTTTTGGAAATTTGATGGCATTGCTCACATGTTAGAAAGAGAGGGTTCATTCCAATTAAATTTATTGCCTGAGCTCTTCTAGTCCAAGTGCTTGAAGCTTGTTTTCTAACATTGTTGGTTTTCTCAGCTTCTGTTAATATTTGTGATTTTACAATGAAATGTTCTTGGATGTCATTTTGCCAGATTCTGTAATCAGCTTGCTATTTTGCTCTTGGATTTCTTAATGCTGGGTCAGAACTGAATGCAGCATTTTGGGAGGGAACCCGTCAGTCTGAGATAGGATACTCTCAGCAGCAGCTGTTTTGCGCATCTAAACTAAGGTAACAGGAAGGATGCCATGAACTGAATATCCCGCCTGTTGCAGAACCCCCAGTGCCCAGTCTGGGGGGAGCTGGTGGCATCTTTGCCATCCCCAGGCCCCGCTGTCTCGTGGAGGATGTGGGCATCATTTGTTGTGTTTTACTGTTTGTCATGTTTCACCTCTGGAGTTTGGTGGGGGTTTGGGTTTGAGGTTATTTGTTTGTTTATTTTGTTGCTGGTGGGTTTAGTTTGGGGTTTTGGGAGGGGTAGAGGGGAGGTGTTTTTGTTGTTATTATTTTTAATTAATATCTTTTCAGTTTTATAATTAGCAGAAACCCTTCCCTGCCTGTTTGCCACCAGATCTAGGGTGAAAGGAGGTGAAAGTTGGTGCAAAGGAGCTGTGACCTCGCTACAGAATTAAATGGAGAAGTCTCATGTCACAGAAAGTGAGGCAGGTCCCAGGTGGCCACTGAGAGAAAGGGCCGGGGGGTGGAGGTGATGGGCAGAGTGGTCCATCCCGTGTTGGGCCACGAGGAACTGTTTTTCCATTGGTCATGATCTCCTTAGGAAACCCTGGATCAAGGTCAGCTGCACAATGCTGTTATCATGTTTTCAAAGGGATCATTGGAATCTTTATCTCTAAACCTCCAATGTCTGTAATTAGCTGTATAATCCTTGAGGACTTGACAAAGGGGGTGGGAAGGTAACAACTCATTAGGCCTTTCTTTGTTTTAATGAACCCTGCAGTGTATTTGGTGTTCTGAGTCCAGCATCCTCAGGTCCTGAGAGGAGATAGCAGCAGCCCCTCAAGAAATCCAAGTCAGAAGAAAAACCCAAAGTGTCTCAGAGCATTCAGAGTTGCCACTGAAAGCCCTTTCTGATGAAGCCTCCCCAGGGCCTCATTTGAGCCGGTCACTGGAGGCTGTGGTTGCAGGCAGGCAGAGGCACTGGGCAGGTGGCTCTGGTGCTGAGCAAAGCCTTTGTTTGATGGAGCAGAAGGGCCAAGGCCTCTCTGGGACGGGAGATCCTGTCCCTCCCAGAGCCCAGGGCTCTCCCTGGAGGCAGCCTGGGCTGTGATGGGCAGTGCCCAGGAAGGACAGCAGTGTAACGGTGCCCAGCATCCCCAGGGCTGCCAGGACACAGCCCCGGTGCCACGAGGACAACCTGTCTCCTCACAGACCTCGCTGCTGCAGACGACTGCCATGGCCAAGGGCACCAAGAGCTCAGGCCCTTGCAGGCAGCTTCAAAGCTCTTGGGGAAGGAGCCTCTGGGGAGGCAAGGACGGGGAGTCCTCTTTCCTCATCAGCCTCATCCTCTCTCAAGCACTCAGCCCAGCCCTGTTTGGTCTTTCACCACCGCCCCAGGTTTGGATTCCTTTGCACCAGCTGCTGCCTTTCTGAGCCATGGTAATTCTGCCCAGGCCAGCAGTGCCATGAAATGAGTCTCTTCCTTCCATGAGCTCTGCTGGCCTGCTACTCCTCACACTGCCATCCAAGAGATCCCACCATGAGGAAGAGTTTTTTTACGCGGAGGGTGGTGACAGCAAGCAACAGGCTGCCCAGGGAGGTGCTGGGTGCCTCATCCTTGGAAACATCCAGAGCCCAGTTGGACAGGGCTTTGAGCAGCTTGCTCTAGTTGAAGATGTCCCTGCCCATGGCAGCTGGTTGGACTAGATGGCCTTTAAAGTTCCTTTCCAACCCAACCTATTCTATGAGTCCATCATCCCATGATCCCATTAGCAACTGCGCTTCAGGATGAGCCATCCTCACCCATCCCTGAGCAGCTGGCACAAGGGACCTTGACGTGCTCAGGGATTTGGCCAATGTAAACATCCTGATGATTTTCCCTAATCCCTCAACTCTTAGGCTGAGACTTCAGGAATGTAGTCAAAATGAAGAGGTTTCAACCTAAAGAGACAAACTCAACCACGTGGATTTTGGAGACCCAATTCTGCATTAATGCCAACGTATTTAGCTCCTCAGCCTGTCTTCAAGTAGATTCTGCAGAATCTAGAGCCACGTGCATGGACAGGCACAGTCCCTCCCAGAGGAAGGGTGTATGCCCATCTCCTAGGCTGACATGCACATAGGAGGCCATCAGCCCCAGTGTCCACTTGTGCCAGGCCTCCAGGATGGGTGTAACTCATTCAGCAGGACCCTCTATTCCTGCAACAGCTCCTTGTGCTTCCTCTACCCTTCCCAGCGGCTCTCAAAATGCCGGGAGCTTTGCTTTTGGCTATATCCGTCCATCCTGGGGCAAGGTTTGCTAAATTCCTGCTTTGCAACTTGCCCTGTTTCCATGTCCTCTTTGCTGCCTCTTTGTGCTGGAGTTCTGTCTGTTCAGCCAGCAGAGAAGGATGCTTATTTCACGGGAATGTGGAGAGATCCTTCTTGTCCTGTGTAGTGGGTTGACCCTGAGTTCATGGACAGTTTTTTAGACTAATGACGCTTCTCGCAATTTACCTATTTAAACCACGCGGAAAGGCGGTGTAGTGGGTTGACCTGAATTGACAGACAGCCTGTTAAACCAATTACGCTTCTCTCAATTTCACATATTTAAACCGCATGGAAAGTCGGAATTTTGAGGTTTTTCTGTTCCAGCTCAGTGCCGGGCCGGGCCGGGCCGGGGGCCCAGAGCCTAGGGCCCCGCCGGGCCGGGCCGGGCGCCCCTGCTTCTCCTGCCCCCGCTACTCCCAGTGCCGCAGCACGGACCCTGGGTCGCTGAGAGGGGGGGCTATGAGGCCGTCCGACGCGGTTTCCTGGGACAGGTGGATCCTTCTCTGTTCCACACGGTGCCAGCGGGAGCCGGCGGAGCCTGCAGCCAGCACACTTCGCGCCGAACTGAAGAGGACACCGTGCAGCCGGCAGCGCAGGGGGAGAGAGGCTTTCTCCACCGGGGAGCCTGACCGGTAACACGGCGACTTCAGAGGCGGAGAGAGAAAGTGAGTCACGGGGGACGGAGCCAAAGATGGCTTCAGAGGAGAAGAGAGGGCGGTGCTGCGCTTCTCGCGCGTAGCTTGAGAAACCTCCTTGCATGCCGTGGTAAAGAACTGCAATGTCACAAACTGTCTCTTTAATCCATTTGAAATACATGGGGGGATGGACAATTCACGTATGGCCCGTGAAGGTTGTGAAGAGTGCCCATTTCAGGCTATTTAAAAGCAGCAAGAAAGAGGCTTTTAAGAGACTGGTGGCGAAAAATCCTTTGTGCTCAAGCCAAAATAACTCATCCTTAAAAAGATTAATAACTCCATGTAATGGTCCATGCCTTGCAGTGTAACGAAACTGTGGGAGTTTTCATGGAAGAGATGTCTCACACCACAGCAGTTTTTTTTCCCTTTTTTTTTCTTGTAGGTCTGTTAATAAACTTCTTTATATTCTGTAAATTTTGTGCCTGCTGTGTTTTCTCCTAATTTTTATCTCACACAAAAGAAATCAGTAAGTAATCCATATTTCGAACCAAAACCACTACAGGCGGGAATTTCTCTTTTGTTCCAGCTCGCCTGCTGGAAGGTGAGGGGGCCTCCGGGCCCCGCCGGGCCCGGCCGGGCCCCTGGCTCCTTCCCCTTTTCTCAACGCCGCGGCACGGACCCTGGGTCACCGGCGGGGGGAACTATCCCAGAGCCGCAGGCAGCTGAAGCCAGCCGTGGGCTGCCTCACAGCTAAAGCCGGCCATGGACTGCCTCACAGCTAAAGCCAGCCGTGGGCTGCCTCACAGCTGAAACCGGCCATGGACTGCCTCACAGCTGAACTCATCCGGCGCGGCTTCCTGGGACCGGCGGGTCCCTCTCCCCTCTCAGGGCGGAGCCAGCAGAGCCTCCTGTCTGCAGCCAGCACACTTCGTGCCGAACTGAAGAAGACACCATGCAGCCAGCAGCACAAAAGGGAGCGAGGCTTTCTCCACTGTAAAGCCTGAAAAAAGAACACTTCAACATGCGGCTACAGAGTCAGAGAGAAAGTGAGTCCTGTGAGGCGGAGCTGAAAATGGCGGCGGGAGAAAAGAGGGCGGCGCCGCGTTTCTCACGCGCAGCTTAAAAAAACTTCTTGCATGCTGTGGTAAGAAACTGTAATATCACAAACTGTTTGTCTCCTTAATCCATTTGAAGTACATGGGGGGATGGAGAATTCAGGTGTGGCCCGTGAAGATTATGAAGAGCGCCCATGCCAGGCTATATAAAAGCAGTGAAAGGCTTTTAGAGACTTGTGACGAAGAAAGCCTTTATGTTCAGGCCAAAATAACTCATCCTTAAACAGATTAATAACCCCATGTGATGGCCCATGTTTTGCAGTGTGAAAGAACTGTGAAATTTTTCATAGAAGAGATGTTTTACACCACAGCAGATTGTTTCTTTCCGGGCGGCTCTGCTATTGGTAGCAGTTTGGGAACCACGTAAAGCAAAGAAAAAACCCTTTTTTCCCCTTAAGCATAAGAAAGAGACGTTTCAAAAACTGCAACTCTGACTGAAATCCCATGTTCTGTTATCCTTTGTGTGAATTGAGTAGAAGGAGAGAAGTGCTGGAGGAGGGGGGAGGTTTGCTTTAATTTTCTTGGGTTTTTTTTCTTTTTCTTTTAATTCTATTAGTAATAAAACCCTTTCTTTGTATCGCAGCTGTTTAAAGTTTGTGCCTGCTTTGTTTTTCTCTTAATTCCTATCTCACAGAAAAAAATTAAGTAAGTAATAGATAATTTAAACCAAACCACTACATCCTGGCAGGAGGCTTTCCTGCAAGGCCTGTAAGATCTCCCGAGCTCCTTCAGCCTTCAGAGCTGCCTTTACCATGACACCTCTTGGATCAGTCTCCCAGTACATCAAATTCTTCTCCTCTGGAGTGCCCTGGCCCATGCTCTGCTGCTGGCCTTGCTCCCTGCCCTTTGGCATGTGAGACGCCACGATTTCATTGTCATGACAGCCAAGGTGGACACTGCTGACCCCATTCCTGACCAGCTTCTCCTTGTTGGTCAGCTCCAAGTCCCAGTGAGTATCACCTTTCTTAGCCCACTTGGCAGCCCATCCAAGAAGTTGTCCAAAACTCCTTCAGGCTGTTGGCACCCCATTGCTTTGCCTGGCCACGGAATGCCAGGACAATTATAGTCCTCCGTAGGAACCTGCTCCTTTTCCTGGAGATGTGGGACCACCTCTGGCGTTTGTGCCTGACCTCTGACCAGCTCACTCCTGCCTTCTGTCCTCATTAATTCCTACGGGAGTTGAGAGAATACACTCACACACAGGTGTCTATTCCGTGCACACATGTACAGAGGCAAGAG